>BMAO01030009.1:0-308085 GCA_019973975.1 Trichonephila clavata | reverse complement strand
TCACTACCCCTATGATTATTAACTCCCCTTTGCACATTATCTAAATTTGGGTATGTTGGATTCATAATTAATAACTACGTAAATAATAAATCACTATTATTTATTAATCCTTATGATAGAAATACACAAATATTAATCAAACTTTAAGAACAACAAATTATAGTGGAGTGAGAGAATTCAATTATGAACGACGGAACACTAACTGATACCACGGGGAATAACGCATACAATCAAACTACGCATTTAAATCTAATCTATAAAAATCACAGACCTGATATCTCTTTAAGACAGGATTCTTGATACTTGAAGATCTATAGAGCGGTTCAATCCTTGATATCTTCAGTTACGTCCGAACCGAATTAATGAATCTTTTTCAATAATCTTCCTTCAGCTAACAAACTTCACTTAGTTAAACTAATCTCCTAGAATCACCTTCTTAATCAATCGTAGTTAACTCCTCTATCAAAACACGTAGTCATCCTCTCTCTTCATTTCATTTCTCCCTTTTATATCTCTTTCGAACTCGCTAAACCCGAAACTATCTTATTTGCATAAGTCACACTTTTAGCTCTCAGCGGGGATTGGTTAAAATAAATACAATTTAAAGAATTTGAGAGAAGGTTAGTGAAACGCGTAAGCACCCGTCACAACCCCCTCCGAGAAAAAAAGCGTGACTTATTGAAGGTCTAAACGACCTGCAAGAACTCGCTTAATTTACCTAACATCTGAAAAACACTGAACCTGCACAAAATTTTAACTACTCTAGAATGCCTAAAAATACTGAACTTGTAGAAAGTTAACTCACGAACTTTATAATGCCTGAAAATCTGAACTTGTAGAAAGTTAACTCACGAACTTTATAATGCCTGAAAATACTGAACTTGTAGAAAGTTTTAACTCTCTAAGTTAGAAACTTTAATTAAACTAGCACACAGAAATGACTACTCAAAAGGGGTACTCCACTCTAATTTATTGCTCTTGTACACATTTACAATCCCTACAGTGCATCCCATTCGGGCGAAGATCAGGGGAAAACCTTTCAAGGAAAAAACCCTGATCATGCACTTTACTTAAGTGCTAATATAAATAAAATTTTACATTAATATCTTCTCACGACATCAAAGTTTTCATCGCATCACTATGTTCAGGGACTGCTGCCCTGAAAGGAAACCTTGTCAATTTTTCTAAAACATGACATTAAATGCACAGAACTTTTATACAACTTCCTTATTGACATAAAATATGGCATACATTATATTATATATATATAGTTTCATAAAAATAACCTTTATCTGGTTTCATTTTCAAAAATTCCCAATCAATCGCGCTGCGCTGTTAATGTTTTTTGTTAGTATTCCTAATTACGCCGCGCCCAGAAACCAGACACTACTTATACATCTTAATAATTACACACAAAAATATATACATTTTTTACATAGAATATATTACAACAAACAATACAAGTAATCTCACATATAAAGCCTCGTCTTTAATGTGTAGCAAAACAATTGCAATTCAACAAATGTTTTTCCACAATTTGGAAAAAAATTAAATACAAAAGTCTTTTCAACCGATATGAAAATGCACACAACTCAGTGACGCTTTTGTACGTTAATTTTACAAAAAAAATAGACTAGCCCACATGGAAAATACTCCGAACTGTCTGTCAGAGGAAAAATAAACAAATTAGAATTATACAACCTGGCTAGTCTTTAGATCCAATCTGCATAGGCTTTGTCTCCAACCATGGCCTCTGTGCTGGATGACCTTGTCCTAGGGTTGTCCACTCTGCGCTCCAACCTTCTGGGTCTCCTCTTCCATCGAGTCCGTTGAAGTTGATATGCTCCTGCTGAGGCGTTGTTTTCTTTGTGAGAACTGGAACTTGGCTGTTGTCCACTCGACGTCGGCTCCGAAGATTGTATGGACAGCTCCTTTCCTGATGAGGTCTGTTGTACTTGAATCTGTGGGATGGTCCTGGAACTGCTCTTTCAGAACTATTTTCTTCCACCTTTCTATACCGCTTTCTGGAGGGACGAGAGGGCATTGACGAGGAAATCTTTCTTTTTTCTCGCTACCTGGGCCTCTGGTCTTCTTCTTTTGTACGTTTTCCTCCAAGAGTCTGGCCTTCCTCTTTTCTCTCTTTCAGTCCAAAAGGTCTTTTTTCCTGAAATTATACCCACCCCCCGAAGAAACAGCAGATTCCGTCCGTCCACGTTTTTTTCTCACCTCCACTCCATCGCGTCTATTCGCAACTATATCTCTACTACCATTTACATTTCCTGATTTCGATCCTTTACGACAACCCCCATCACTCTCCGATTGCACCAATCGACTGCCATCATCCGACCTGACTGATGTCACTGCACCATGATCACTACTATTGTCACTTTCCGACTCGGCAACACTGTCTTCTCTTTGATGGTAAATTCTCACCTGGTCCACATTAACCGTTATTCTTTTACCAAATTTTAATATTACTAAATTATTATTATTTTTTACACTCAGAACTTTATATGGGCCCTCAAACTTTGGCATAAATTTACCTACTATTTTTTTACATTTTGAACTTAACGGGTGAGTTTGAACTAATACTAGATCATCAACTTTCACATTATTTTCACGCCTCTTTTTATTATAATATTTCGCCCACTTCTCTTGCTGGCGCTTTGTATGAACTCTAGCCTCCTCAAACAACCTTTCTATGTTCCCACAAACTAAATCTGATCCATCAGTTACCATAACTAAATTCTGAAAAGGGGTGATTAAATTTCGACCTAAAAATAATTCCGCCGGTGTTTTACCCGTTGTCTCATGTACTGCTGTCCTAATCGCATAACCGAACTCTTGCAGAAATTGATCCCAGTTAGTGTGATTATCCGCGACAAAACTCGAAATCATTTTTAAAAGAGTGCGATTAACTCTTTCTGTTTGATTAGCTTGTGGACGATATACCACAGTTTTAACGTGTTTTATGTGCAATCTGCGACATACGTTCCTCAAAAAACTTCGGATATCATTTGGGGGCCGTTATCGGTAATTAATTTTACAGGAGCTCCATAACGCGCAATATAAATTCTCAAAAAATGCATTGGCAATTGCTTTAGCCGAAGCTTTCCTTAAGGGAACTATTTCAAACCATTTAGAAAAATTATCTGTAATTACTAAAATAAATCCATAGCGTTCTGGACTAGTTGCAGGGTATGGGCCTAACAAATCTAAAGATACGATTTCATTCGGAAAATTCGTTATTATCGGAATTAATTGACCAGCTGGTAATCCGTTTTTATAATTGACTTTTTGGCATTGGTCGCAGGTTGCTACATATTTATAAATGTATTTCCTCATGTACGGGAAATAACACGCGTCTTTTAATTTTAAGTAGGTTTTCTTTTGCCTAAATGACCTGCCATCGGCGAGTCATGAAATTCTCGCATAACATCTTTACGTAATGTTTTAGGTATAAATACCCTTAATTCACATAGTGTGGTTGTATATTTTGCATAATATAGCAAATCGTCAACGATTTTAAAGTCATTGGACCAATTTCTGCAGATCGATTCATTAACAGAACTATCGTCCGGATTTTCCAGATACTTCATTATGTGACCTAGCTCCGGGTCATTTCTCTGTTCCTCTCTCAACTGTTCTCTAGATGATAATACTAACGATCTAATCACCGCACAAGACACCTTTGGTACTTCATTACTTTCTAACGGGTTTCTAGACAACATATAAGCCACTAAATTTTGCGCACCTGGGCGATGTTCCCATTCTACATTAAAATTTGCCAACTTAAGCGTCCACCTTATCATTCTAGACGACAAATTCTTTCCGTTCGTTAATTTGGTAAGTGCAGCATGGTCTGTTATCACTTTAACCGGCAAGGATCCGAAATACGTGCGATATTTATTTAATGCCCATATGACAGCTAAACATTCACGTTCCGTCACACTATAATTCCTTTCTGCTCGGTTTAAAGTTCTCGATGCAAACGCTATAGGCCTATTATTCTGTGTCAATACTGCTCCTACCCCCACGGAGCTCGCATCCGTATAGAGTTCAAAAGGCTGGGAAAAATCTGGTAATTGTAACACTGGAGCTTCTGTCAGTGCTTTCTTAATACGATCAAAGGCTTCCTGCGCTGATTCCGACCAACGGAACTTAGAATTTTTTCGTTTTAAATGATATAAGGGTTCACACATGTCTGCGTAGTTTTTAATAAACTTTTGATACCAACCCGTCATTCTTAAAAATTTTGCTATTTGTTTTGCAGTTTTCGGAGGTTTCATTTCAATAATTGCTTTTACCTTTTCCTCATCTGTTTTAACTCCTTCTTTATTAATAGCTAAACCCAAATAACGTAATTGTTCCCTCGCGAAATGACATTTCTCGCGATTCAACGTCAAACCAGCCTCCTGCAATAATCTGAATACTTCCCGTAAGTGTTCTACATGGCTTTCAAAAGATGGAGACGAAATAATAACGTCATCCATATAACAGTGGGCAAAACGCCCGAGGACTGGCCTGAGGATCATCTCTATGGCCCTTTGAAAATTTAGCGCTGCCCCCGAAAGGCCAAATGGCATGCGAGTAAATGCAAAAGTACCATTTTTTGTAACAAACGCCGTCTTATGCACATCTTTGGGGTCTACTGCCATCTGAAAGTATCCGCTGCGTAAATCAAGTGATGTCATAATTTCGGTGTGTGGAATATTAGTGATCAAATCATCAATTATTGGTAGCGGATATCGCGGATATCTCGTGATCGCATTTAACTTCCTATAATCTATTGCAAACCTATAAGCTTCTGGGTCATCTAACGGCAACCCGTTTTTCTTCCGACATAAAACAACTGGAGACGCGTAGGGCGATGTTGTTGGAACTATTGTTCCATCACCCAACATTTTCTGAACATGGTAGTCGATTATACCCTGTTTGACCCTGTCATAGCGATAAGGTCTCGAAAAAACAGGAGGACTATTACCCGTGTCAATTTTATGACAAAATACATGTGTCAGACCAGGCTTAAGCGAAAACAACCCATGAAATTCCTTAAACAAAATCTGCAATTCCTGTTTTTGTTTTGAATTTAGCTTAGTGTTAGATAAATCTATTTGAACCGGTTCGTCCGAAATTGCCACTTTTTCCGTTTGCGAATCCGGAATGATTAACGATTTTGACAGGAAATCCAAACTAATCTTTGCATGTGACATAAAATCAATACCTAGGATGCATGGATATTGCATCTCAGCAATCACATGAAATTTCCATAACTTCGAAAATTCTCTTATTTTAATTCTTACTCAACTGTGCCTAAATTTCTGCATTGTGACCCTTGAGCTGTAACTACTTCAGCTAACGATTTTTTAATAGGACAGAAAGAAAAATATGACCGGTACGTTTTTTCTGAAATAAATAACTTTTCCGCACCTGTATCCCAGAGCACTTTTAGAAATGTATCATGCAAAAGAATCGGCACATACGGAAGTTCAACTGGTGATAATCGCAATGAATTAATTTTAATTCTATTAGGAGGATTTGACTCAATACGATCTCTTTGAAAGTTTAAATTGGCATTTCTTTGCCTTTCGCTGTTGCAATCAACACGCCTCCAATTCTGCTTTGCCGAATCATCATTAGGACCTTTCCTAACCACCATCCTACGGTTCTGATACCGGTCTGTTCTCTGATTTGGCTGATTGTAGCGATTTCCACCCTCAAATCCTTGATTTTGATAATTACGACGAGAAAAATTATTCGCACCCCTGCCTAGTCCTCTTTGATCATTTTGACTATTTCCGACCCCAGTATCTCTCCAATTTCTATTATTCCTTCTTTCCTCAGGATTCCTACTCACATCCCAACTTCGTCTATCAAAATTATTACTCGAACCCTGGTTTTCCCTGCAGCTATGACGTTCCTCATACCGGTCTACCAACTCTATCAATTGAGCTTTCGTTGTGGGGTTTCGAACTTCTAAATAATCCATTATTTGGGGTTCTAGTCGCATTACTATGTGATCAATCAATTTTAACTCATCATAATTCAAATTCAAAGTTTTATGAATTTTTAACAGCTGAAAAATAAAGTCTGATGGGGCTTGACCTCTCCGTTGTTTTGATGAAAAAAACTGAGCTTCTAGCTCTGATTTATTCCGTATTACCGGAAAACTATCTGATAATTTCTTTTTAAGTGTTGCAAATGCAGTCGCTTCTTCATTTACACACTCGAACCCAATTACCTCAAACCAGTCTAACGCTCTCCCAATTAAATGACCTTTTAAATACGCACATGATAGATTCGCCGGTATTTCATAGTAGGCTATGTTGTCGTCAATATTCGAGATAAACTCAGACACATTTTCTTTACCCGAAAAAAATAACTCCGGCAAAACTCTAAATCCTGCACCTGCTCTTAATTCCGGTATTTCGTTTGGGCGCCAGTGTCGTAGTTTCTCACTACCCCTATGATTATTAACTCCCCTTTGCACATTATCTAAATTTGGGTATGTTGGATTCATAATTAATAACTACGTAAATAATAAATCACTATTATTTATTAATCCTTATGATAGAAATACACAAATATTAATCAAACTTTAAGAACAACAAATTACAGTGGAGTGAGCTTAGAATTCAATTATGAACGACGGAACACTAACCGATACCACGGGGAATAACGCATACAATCAAACTACGCATTTAAATCTAATCTATAAAAATCACAGACCTGATATCTCTTTAAGACTGGATTCTTGACTACTTGAAGAATCTGTAGAGCGGTTTCAATCCTTGATATCTTCAGTTACGCCCGAACCGAATAAATGGATCTTTTTCAATAATCTTCCTTCAGCTAACAAACTTCACTTAGTTAAACTAATCTCCTTGAATCACCTTCTTAATCAATTTCGTAGTTAACTCCTCTATCAAAACACGTAGTCATCCTCTTCTCTTCATTTCATTTCTCCCTTTTATATCTCTTTCGAACTCGCTAAACCCGAAACTATCTTATTTGCATAAGTCACACTTTTAGCTCTCAGCGGGGATTGGTTAAAATAAATACAATTTAAAGGAATTTGAGAGAAGGTTAGTGAAACGCGTAAGCACCCGTCACAAGGTCTCTTCAAATAAAAAAAAAATAATGCAACATTTTTTTGATGGATTATAGGTGTTTATTTAGGTAAATACTTTTCTGAATTCTTTGGATCTCTGATAGATAGATATCTATAAGATCTAAAGCTGTTTATATATATTAGGGACTTAAGCATTTATTACAAAATGTTATTTAACAAAGAAGCCTATTATTTAAGAACACCTCCTCTCCCAAATAAATTTGGAATAAGTTATCTTTACTGTCAGATGTATATACTAGCTGGAACTTGCACATTTTCCTTTCCCACCCTCAAAATTCCATCTGATTACTATGAGCTAATTTGTATAAGATAATATTTCTCTTCAGAAATCTTACGGCATTGTTGACAAATGTAATTCCGTTAATAATTTGTACTGGCTTTATCTCTCTGAATTCTATTTATTTTTTTCCCCTCTTTCTCTCCCTTTGTAGATGACCCTAACGGCAATGTAGAGGCAGATGGATCAGTTGGAAATCGTCGGTCATCCACTGCTAGAGCTCCGCATTCCAGTAGTATACAAGATTTTTTTGCAGTTCGTGTAAGTATTGCTGTAAAGTAATGTCTACTAATTATTATTAAATTTCATGTAGGCTTAGCTCTCCTATATAAAATTTTTGAGTGACAATAATTCATTCTTTTTTAAAAAAGAAGATAGCTTGGTTATAATAAATTTATTCATAATTTGTTTTTCTTTTGTGCCCTGTTATAATTTTACTTGGACCAGACATTTAAGAAATACTTGATGTAAACTTTGTATATTATGAAATATAATTTAGATATATTGCACACATTAAGTTACTTTGTTCTGAATTATGATAAAAAAAAAAAAAATTGAGACAAGTTTTCAATTTTTAAACACAGAATTTGTGCTCTTTACCACTTTGATCTTCAGTAATGATACATCTAAAAATCATGTATGTTATGAATTTTGTAATCTATATTAATTATAAGGAAAGGTAGCATTTGTTTACTTTTTAGTGTTATCCTAATATAGAATATATTTTTGATGATTAAGTTCTGAAAATCATCAAAAAAAAAATTTAACAAAAAAAATCACTGTGATATTTTTGTTTTAATAGTGGATTTTGTAAAATGCCTGTAATGTGTTAGGGTATTTCTTAATAATAAATAAGTATTTTTACTTTACAACCTATGCAAAATATCCAAAAATACACAGTAAACAGAGTTTATCTATGGTATTTTAAAACTAAATCAAGAACCTTATTTATTTTTTGTGCAAAATTTGTCAAGCTTATTATTATTTTTTTGTTTTTGTTGTAGTTATAATTGAAAAAAAAATATTTCGCTGAAATTCTTTCATTACTTTAATAAGCATGTTGTTTGAGATTATAAAATTAATTAAAATATCTCCTACAAAGGCTATTAGAAATTTCATACTAGAGGTCTGAAATATTTTGAGATGTTCAGTTTTTTTATTAACATTACAAACCATATAAGTATTATTATATACAAATATTATAATGGGTTCTATTATTAAAATTTCTAAAATTCATTTACAGTCTAATAACTTAGTTGAAAATCAGATGTGAATAATGAACTTAAGTAAAGTAACACATACATAAATTGAATCTCAAATATTAAGTACTTGTTCTTTTAAGGGTGCAATTTGTTTGGGGTGGATTATGCTTGAAAAGAAATCTGCATTATGATAATTTGTTAAAAATTAAAAACATAATTTTTGATAAAATACAATGAAATATTTTGGTAGATTAATCATACTTTAAAACAGATGCACAACCTAAGGTCAGCGGGCCAATTTTGGCTCGCGAAGCCTTTAAAGTTGGCTCGTGAATGTCTGTTATGAAAGAAGTGTAATCTAAATCGGAATTAACATTTGTTAATTAAACAGGGAAAAATCGTATACAAAAGCACCAATACAGCAAATAATTGTTTTACAGTTGTTCATTAAGCCCCCCCCCCTCCAATTTATTATGCGGCTTTTCAATATGTTTTCCTTCGTGGCTATCTGCGAGTACGAGTTTTCGTATAGGAGAAGCTCGCCGATGTGATCACCGGAAGCCGTTATTTCTTCCATCGCATGGTCTGGATGCAGAGAAGGTCGAAAAATAAATGTGTATTCTTGCATGCGTGCTGGAACAATCTCAATTCGAAATTATGCTGAGCCTGTCAAAAGTACCTATCAGATTCGCGTTTTTCTTCATAGTGAGCGTTACCAATAATAACTTTAACTTCTACTTAGCTACAACGATCATTCTTTTAAACAACCCTGTGGTTATGGTAGTAGATCGGGAATGTTGAAATCACTGTCACAGAACGGATCTGATATTCTTTTTTGATTTCGCAATTTGGTCTAGTATCATTTATTTATAAAGTCATATAAAATATTTTAGATAATGAGGAAGAAAACAAGTGATTTTCAAAATCGGAAATTTCAACATGCATGGACAGATAAATACTGTTTTATCTATTACAATGATACTGTCACATGCTTAATATGCAGTTGCAAGATTGCTGTCGCAAAAGAGTATAACGTAAAGTGGCATTATGAAACACAGCATAAACATTTTGAATCAATGAAAGGATATAAACGGCTGCAAAAAATCGAACAACTCAAAAAAACATTAGGTAGTCAAGCAATTTTTAAAAAAAGAATGTAGAGTTAAATTGAATTCATATGTGAAAGTGAGCTTAGGTGTCACTGAAATTTTCGCTAAAGAAGGTCGGCCACTCACAGATGGTGATTTTGTTAAAAAGTGTTTGTTAATTGCATCTGAAAAACTTTGTCCTGAAACAAAAAGGAAATTTGAAAATATAAGCTTAATTATTCAAAGAAGAATTCAACATTTGAATGATTACATTGAAAATCAAGTAAAATCAGCCGCTTCAAACTTTGTATATAAGCTGTTGATGAATTTACAGATCGTACATCAGTTAGCCAATTGCTTTTGTTTATTTGTGAAATTGATAAAAAATTTTGTGTTATGGAAGAATTTCCTGGAATGTTTCAAATGAAGGGGCAAAGAACTGGAAGTGACCTTCTTTCCAGTTTCATACATTTTTGCGATGCAGCTTCCTTGAACATACACAATTAAGTTAACCTTACCACAGATGGAGCAAAATCAAGGATTGGCATGAAAATTGGAATGGTTATGCTAATATAAGAACGCCTTGCCCATTATGGTGTTGAACTGTTGCAGCTTCATTGCTTTATTCATCAACAGAATTTAGTGGTAAAGAATTTGGATTTGCAACCTTAATGCAGTGTGTATCTGAAGCAATTAACTTTATTCGTAGTAATGCCCTCAAATATAAGCAATTTAAAGAATTTTAATAGATTTTGATAATTTGCCTTCTGATATTCTTTATTACACAGAAGTTAGATGGCTCAGCCAAGGAGTTGTCCTTAAGTGTTTTGTGGAATTATTTGATGAAATTGTTACATTTCTAAGTGACTGTGGTAGAAATATAGAAGGTTAAAAAAAGCAAGTTTCCATTGTGATTTGGCTTTTCTCTCAGACATAACAGGCCATTTGAATGACTTAAACGTAAAACTCCAAGGAAAGAATCAATTTTTCAATTAATAAATAGCATAAAGGCATTTAAACAAAAATTATGTTTTTTTTTCAAAACCAGCTGAAAACTAAAACTTTTGTACACTTTCCCTTTGGCCAAAAAATGCATGAAAAATTTCCACACATGAAGATGCAGAATGAGAAACAAATTCAAATCTTGTGCAATGCATTTGATGATCGGTTTTAAGATTAAAAAAAGCGACAAACAAAAATCGATGTCTTTTTTTCTCCACTTTTTGTTGATATAAATCTAGTTGAAAGAGAATATGCAGTTAGCCTTAATTGATTTACAGAATTCTGATGTTATCAAAAATCAATTCAAAGAAAAATCGATATTAGAATTTTATAAAAACTTATCTGAGGATTTTTGTGCTTAAAGCAAAATGCAGCTGCATGTGCCACTTTCTTTGGCAGTACTTGCATTTGTAAGAAAATTTTCTCACTAATGAATTTAAACAAATCAAAAATACGAAATAAAATAGCAGATGAGAACCTTTCTTCTGTTCTTCGTATTGCCACAACAAGTCTTAAGCTCGACGTAAAATCAATAAGTTCAAATATTCAATCCCAACCATCTCATTAAATTTTACAAATTTTAAGTTCTAATTTTTTTAAAAAATTTAAATTGTGTTCTCTTCATAATTAGCAAAACCTTTCCTTTGTTAAATAATTTCAAGTTTACCCTCTTTTTAGCATGAACTTTTTTTTTGAGCTAAAATATTTTAATCATTCCGAAAGTGTTTGTGTTTCATCCATTTATCTACTGTATAATGTGTGCATGAGTAAAATAAGTAAAGTAATAATTGTGATAAATGTGTATTGTCATAAAGCAGTGTTTTCATGTTTATAACATATTCACCACCACGTAATACTTTGGCCCTGGATATTATCCTATTAATTTTTTTGACCCCTCATCCTAAAAAGATTGTGCACCTGTGCTTGAAAACTTAAAATAAAATGTTATTTTGTGTTTGTTATGCATAAGAAAAATGCTTATTTTCATTAATCTTTTTAGTCTGTGTACAAAAATCATGAAAGAATTTCTTACGGAGACAGATAAATCATTTTAAAAATATTTCTGATTGAGGCATTTGAACTGAAAAATGTTTGAGGGATATTATAGGCTATAATTTCTGATATGAAAATAAATTTCTTAAAACTTCAAAATTGAGGAAATGAAATGATTTCTGTCATTAATCTTTTTTCTTTGTATTGTTATATTTAAAATATCTTCGTTATATGTATTACATGCCTGTTTTCAAAATGTGAAAATAGCTTTATTTTCAATGCAATTGTTTATAATTACCATTATATTTATTTTAGGAAGGCGCTCTTCAGAAAGCTGCTGAACAGTGTCGGCCCGTATTGTTGGAACGTATTGATGGAGAATTACGAGGCATTTGGCTGCTGACTGAGTATGAATTATTTATTTTAAATGATTGTTATAAAGTGCAGTTATAAAATCTGCATAAAAAATGCATACTTATTGTATGATTAATTCAATATTCATTTTAGGTGGGAATTTTACAGTTCAGCTCACTCCTACCTTTCTATGCTTCTGTTCATTTTAACTGCTTCTCACGCCTTTTTTTTAAAGCAGATAGAAACATTCAATATTAATTCAAATTTTTTAAATTTTTTTGTTTCTTAAAAAAATTGATTTTTATAAACTTTTTTCATTATTATAAATTTTATTCTAATTAAAGAATATCACGTCCTTTTTATTAAACAGTAAATTTTTATATCTTACTCATGATATTTATGGATGTTGCTGTTTGGATTCTGCTTCTTGCTTTACTGGCACTTGAGCAGCGATGATGCTCATTTTTCTCATTTGCTGTTAAAATTACTTAAATAAATGATGGTTTGACCTATGTCCAGAATTTTCAATTGCTATAACAACAATATCCAGATTCATAAAATGAATGCATTTTACATTATATATATTTTGAAATGTGTTTATTTAACATTTCTTATTTGTTTGACAGGATTGATCACTGGGATGCTGAAAAAGAAAGATTACTTTTTCTGACAGAGAACAGCTTGATATCTTTGAAATATGATTTCATTACTTTAAAATTGTTGGATTATACAAGATATCCCCTGAAGCAATTCACCCAAATCATCATTGGAGAACTCAAATATCCGGAAAAGTCTCTGATGCCGTAAATATCTTTACAATTCCATTTTTGTTCATAAATCATTGCAAGTTGTCTTTTATTTTATAAAACTTTCCCTTGGATTTTATTTCTAATGATTTCATTAAAATTACTTTTAAAACTAATTTGTTGTACTTAAATCAATTTTTAAATTTAATTTAAATGTATACATTAACAAGAAAATATATAATGTTTTAAATATATATTCATATGATAAAATTATATTAGTTTTGAATTTACAGTTTAAATATTTTTTTAAAAAGATAATGTACTTGAAATAAATTTTCAAAATGCTTAATTACTGAGCTATTTTAAGTATGTCATTAATGTTAAGATTATAGTTTTAAATGTTCTTTTATTATTGTGCCCGTATTTCTGATAACTAAATTGCACATGTTGAATTCCCTAATGAATTGTTTGATGTGTTTGAATTTAAAATTTCTTGCTTTATTTTATATTTTATGATTTTGAGGCAAAGAACTCAATTCACTAATAACTTAAATGTTATTGAATTAAAATATCTGTGCTAGTTGGATTTGCTTGAAATCTTTATGTTAACATTTATATATCTTTCTGAAGCCTTAGGCATTATCATATATATGCCATATTATGGGTGCATCCTATAATTAAAATTGCTTTTTTTAAAGCTATAATGAGTTTTTTTTAATTTAATTCTTGAATATTTTTCATGATAGGTATAAAATCTTTATTTTTGTTGAGTTTAATTTTGTGTGACATTTTTGGTGTGGGGAAAAACTGTGTGCTCTTTTATGACAAAGATATAATGTACATCAGCATTTGTATTCTAGATTAACTTCTGTTTCATAGCCTTATAGAATTGTGCATATTTAAGAAAATAATTGATGTATTCCTTATCTTAGGCATTTTCATGTATTAGGGAATGTAACACTATTTCATTTTTGTTTATAACGTTATATGCCTTTAAAGCCAATTATTAAATTCATATTGACACATCTTTAAAATAGTATAATTGAGTATTTGACACAAAAACATAAATTGCAATTTTAAGACTTTCATTTATTTATTTATTTTGAATTACAAAGTAGAAATTTTGCTTTTTGAATAAATGCGTATACTCCATTTCTTATAATACATGATGTTGAAGATTTCCTATACAACAGGTAGTAAGATATCGATTATACTTTTCAGCTTTTGTTTTAATTCTTTTTCAAAATTAGAAGAGTGTGTGATTTTCTATTAATTAATGATGTATTGCCTTGGAAAACATCAGCAGTGTAATCAAACCATCATAAAATAATATTAAATTTTTTAAGGCAACTGTTTTTTTTTAAATTTCTTAAATGCAATTAATAAACTCATGGACTCTGTATTCTTTGTATTTGTAATAGATGCTACAAACACAATTATTTTTCAAAAGGTATTGCCACTTTAAATTCACTGTTTCTGTTTGGCTATTTGTGTAAGATTTACAGTATTGTCCAATTTTTTTACTTGTCATTAATTGTAATACTGATATCACATGTACTGTTTGAAAGTGCAAATAATTTTCACAGAATATTAGTTTTTTTTTTCTCAAAATTTTTTATATTAAAGCTTAAAGTTTGAGATTGAATACTCTTTATGCTTGTGAAAAAATAAAATTGTATCTTTCTTACATCTTGATAAAATTTGGAATAAAATATTTTTGGATGTTACAAAACTGGAACTCAGAAATTTCTATTGTCATATTTTAAGGAACCCTTTAAAGGAAATTAAGTATTAAATGTATGATGTTAAAAAAACTCTTTTATACATTATGCAAATGTTTAATTGCTTTCTTATTAGCAATTTTTAAAAAAAAATTTCTACAAAATGTTTTTTTTATTTGTAGTTGACTTGACCTAGTGTTTTTTGTAAAGCATATTGTTATTAAAAAAATCTGAATGACAAACACATTTTGACATTCTTATTAGAAAAACAGAATGAAGGATTGTACAATTTTTTTAAGAAACAGCTTGATTAAATTAGAGACATTTATTGTAATGAAACAATAACGTTATATTTATTCTGTTATTGTTACAAGTAATTAAATTTATTGTACTGTTTGAGGCAGTAGTGCTCAGAGTTGATTTTATTTCCTGCACTCAGTTGTGTGTGTGTGCGTAATTGTTTGCTTTTATTGCTTTCCCTGGCAACAGGAAGATCAATGGAGCCATGGATTTTTTTAAACAGAGGGTTATTCCGAAATTAAGACAGGGTCGCAATTTTCGTCAGCCTCCTAACACAATGCAGCTTTCTGTTGTCTCTAACAAGCCAAGATCAGCAGTGTATGTTACATGTGAATTTCTTTCTTTCTTTTCAACCTCTGCATCTCTTATTGAGCACAGTAAAAGTTGAAACTATGTGTTCCTACAATAATTATCAGCATATTTTTAATAAAAAGAAAGAGAATAACAGTTTTCTATCTCAGTAACTGCATTGAAACTTGCAAAATGGTTTGGGCGGTTTTTAAGGTAAAAATTATTCATTATAAATAAAAACATACATAGTTTTATACGAGTAATTATATAAAATGTTTTGTGCAAACATTACTGTATTTCTTAACACTTTTAATTGGAATCTAATTGATTGATGTGATCTGACAATTTTATTTATTTTTAGGAACAGAGTTATGATAAAAATCTAGTATTATTTATCAGAACTAAAAGTTTCTGACTGTGGTTAACATGCAGTGAGGTTGGGAACTCAGTAGGCATTGTTCAGTGTGGTAGGTTTGAGTTTTGAAGCTACTGAATATGTGGATCTGATGCACAATAAATCAGTTGTGGTTCAAAGTCTTCATGTTAGCATGGTGTGGAAGTTTAGAGAGTGGGATGCTACTCGGGTTTCCTCCTTGTCTCTTGACCATGGCTCAAAATTATGAGGCACTCTGCCAATATAGCCTAGTGTAGCTTCAAAGTGCAGTGTTAATAAACACTCACTCAGAACTAAATGTTGTAATTTTTAAAGAAAATACATTTGTTTAATGTAGTTTCATAACATTGTTTATGGTTAATGAAAGTTTTTCAATTAACAGTTCTATTTTTCTTCAATAAAGCAATTACATTCTGAAAAGGAAAGGAAAAAATGTGAACAAGTCTTCTTTCACTAAAGTCATATCTTTTACAAATCATTTTGGAACTCTCATGTTTTAATTTTTACTGTGCTCTTCCCCCCCCCTTTTCTTGTGTGTGCATGTGTGTGAATGTTTTTTGTATTTCTGCTTTTGTGAGATCTAAAAATGTTATCAAATTACTTTTTTATTTAGAATTCTTGTTAAAACTGTACTTTGTTTCAAATGAAAAGATATTTATGTTGAATACTTGCTTTGTGTGTTCTGCTGCAATTTTTTTCACAGCAAAATTGGTGTATTTTTGTTTTTTTTTATAAAATTATTTTATCTCTAGAAACACTGATCTAGTTATGTAATTAAATATAGATTTTTATGTAAGAATATGTTATTACTTGGATATGCATGTAATTTTAATTCCCTTTTATAGTATTCAAATGTTGCCCATCCGCTATAGGGGTTAGCAACGCTGACTGCTGTTCCGTATAACTTGGTTCAAATCCCGGAGAAGGCATGGATGTTTGTAAATGTATAGTACCCCTTTGGGGCAAGGGGATACTCTAAATAGCCGTCGAGCTGCAAGTCCTTTTGTGAGGTTGGGGGAAGGGGAAGAGAGGTGGGAGGTCCCTGACCACTCTCAAGGTGTTCTCTCACAAAATTGGAGTTGAACTGAGCTAAATCGTGCTGTCACCTGTATGGTACTCAAAGTTATGGCTAAGGACAGGCATACAATCTAGCCCAATGTCATGATGAATTTCGTGAGCCTCGATCTGACTACGTCAGATAGATGACATTAGCAACAACAATTAATTTTAAAAGTAAAAAATTTGTGGAAAATTGTGAAATTAGTAAGATGTCTTTTAACCTTTGACAGTACATTTATGGATGTTTTCCATGTTACTTTTTAACATTATTCATGTAAAATAAATAGTATATTTTGCATTATCCTCATGGTAATCATTCAAAAGAATTTATTAGAAAATATTAGTTGTGATATTTCAGAGAAAAAGGATTTGATCTGTATGTACATCGTAGCAAATTTTGTTATAATAATTAATTGTTATTCTTTGAGTTAATTTTTCAAAATTGCACTTGTTATTTATCCTCTCTGTCCTACAAGTCTGTAGACTCTAGTAAAATATATTTTAGTAAAACAAAAAGGCACAAAAACACCGATTACTGATATGTTTTTTGAACCATATGCAACTAGCGTTCAATGAAATATTTAGAAAAAATTATTTGTAATTAATTTATAAAACAATGTGAAAATATTGGGTGTCCATAGAGTTTACTGAATATATGACATTTCAGGTGCTCATTATAATTTTGTTAGTTTAAACTTCTTTCCATTTTTGAGTGAGACATCATATATCATCTCTGGCTCCAAACTGTACCATGCAGTTTCAATGATTGTCTTCAAACCATTTTCTCTGAATAAAATTGCCTTCTATTCTCATTTACCCCAAGGCACACTTTCAATTGGGTTTAGGTCAGGGCTCATATGTGGCCACTCAAGAACAGTAATATTTTTTGGGTTTAAATAATTTTTGCTTGAGCCAAATTGCATGGGAGGTGTGGATAGGAGTATTATCATGCTGATTTTCCCAATTTCATCTCCCCATGTTTTCTGGAAATGGTATTAAATGATTTTCTAGTGTTTCTATATTCTGAGAAAAGTTTAGTCAATCGTCTAAAAATTTAATCTACCTGACCATTGAGACCAAAAATGTATATACCATCACAGATCCACCACTATTTTACTGACTAAAAAAGCTCTTGGAATCTTTTTATTTTTTTTAAGCTCGCCAATATTTTGTAATACTGTTATTAAGGTTTTGAAGTTGTATTACTGTTACTGAGATTCTGTTTTTTATTTGCATCACTGAGAAGGACAGCTATCTATTTATCACCATATGACATAATTATGAGATTATTGTAACCTCTTACTAATGAGAAATTTAATAGTGGTAATGTCTGAACCACCTTTGCATGGATTATATAACCAGGTTCCATTATTCATTCTTGAAGATTTGCAACCTGTATGCCTTAGTAATTTTGCAAACTGACATTTTTTTACTTGAAGCCATTCTTTTTATCCCTCTACCACTGACAATATTCATTATGAATGGTCTTTCCAAACAAGGTTTTAGCTTACAGAGCACCTTACAAGTTAATCTATGATAAATCGTAGTTTTAGAATGATTTAAAAGTTTTAACATTTTCTTAATAGGCTTACTATTCAAATTCAAATTCTACTCACTTCATTAGAGAACTGTAAAAACGTGTGCATCTTAAAATGTGGAATAAGTAAGAACTTTAAATGCTTTTCAATGTGTTTACTAAGCTTTGAATCATTGTTATGATTACCAATACTAAATTCACATAAAATTGAATAGGTCTATAAACTTTTGGGGCAGGTTATTTCTATTTATTCTAAGATTTAAAAGTTGGCATTTATATGGCATAGAATTACTGTTTTTTCAATATAATAGACACAATGTATTTACTTAGTACATTGCATCCAGGTACATCATGTACAATAAAAAAATATAGCCCTAAATACAAGATTCTATTAACTCTTGAGACGGATTATATTTGAAATAATATGGAGAATATTCAAGTATATCTAGGAAATCTTAAAATATTTACAGTGATTAATGTTGAATGACTTTTACATAATTTGAATTTTTAATATATGGGGAGAGGAGTCATACCTACTAAAACAAATTTATTTTTAGAAATGAAACTTGTTTTATTAAGGCCCTTGCCTTTGTCTATAAGGAGAAAAGAATTCTAGATTATTAAAGTAAAGTATCAGATATGGCAATGGCTTTACCCACATTTTTGGAAATGCAACTTTCTAGTTGAACAGACATTGCACATATTGTGATGATGAATAGAATTATTAGCCAACAAAATATATAGATATTCAACATATAAATTCACAGTGAATCTGGTTATACAATACAAAATTTCCTTAAAATAATAAAATTATGAAAAAAAGTACGAAATTCCCTTATGTGTCAAATGCTAAAATGTATGCAAGACATTGTTTGTTATCTGAGTTTACAAAGACATCATTGCATCTGTTAAAGCCATAAAAAATCAAATCATGCAAGAATTAACTAATTCACCGGTTTTCAGTTGAATGATTGGCTGGAAACATTCACCAGAAAGATGGATCATTAGATTCCACATCAACTTACTGCAGATCAGTGGAATCAGCAAGTCCCAATCTGTATTTTCTTACTTTCTCAGTTAAAAAAATGGGCCATTCTTGAAATAGATTGTAGCAGGAGAGGAAGGAACTGTTACTCATCAATGAACTGTGTGTCAGCCATCTGAGTCATTTGCATTGAAGTTGAAATCATGCCTCCCTTTTCAAAGAGGTTTTGAGTACATGAAGTGGTGGAATGGGCAGAAAATACTTCCTTTTATCTTTTTAGTAATCAATTTGAAAGCAGATTGGGTAAAACCTTAAAGAAAAACTGCAAATTCAGTTTGCCAATATATATCTATATATATGTAAGGATAATTAAATTATTAAGGATAATTAAATTAAGGAAAATTAAATCCCTAGACCACATCTAAATTTTATTTTCCTGTTACATCTTCAAGTATTAAATTTATTACCCAGTTCGGGAATGAAGAACACATTGCCTTAAGAGCAGTTTACCACTCCCACCATTAATTTTTATTACCTAGTATTTGAAATATACCTCTTCAATAAGGAATGTACTTGAACAGGCATCTGGCTTATGAGTGGCCCGGGACTCTTGAGTTTTAACATGTGTCAGTCTCTCTCTCTCTTACAAATAGATTACAAAATGATCTCATGGAATAAAGACGGTTAAAATAAAATGCCTTGATGTTCACTCGAAAACCACGACATTTTTATATTAAAAGAACATTCTAAAAAAGTTCAAAAATTTAAATGGCACCTTAAAAAGTGCTTTGTAAGTCCTAATTGTATTCATGTACCTATTAGAAAAGGGCTGTGCAGGCTGATTAGCAGTCCTAAATGTGTTGAAATAAATCAATCATGTAAAATAAGAAAGGCAAACTTGCCTTGGATTACTTAATTTCAAAACTGTGTTAAAAAGGGGGGGGGAATTGGGTATATACATTTTCTCAAAGTCATTATTTGGAATATTTTCCTCACACTAAAACATATAACTTCTTTAGCATCCATGCATATATATAAACTCAAACTCAGTGGCGCAACAGCCCATGAGGGCCAAGGCCTACTGTGCCCATCTCAGTATACGTGACCATTGGGCGCTGGGGTGCATGAGCAGATGTTCCGATCAGGTGGTCAGCCTGAAGCGAAACCCCCAGTGTTTGGTCCCCAAGTAAGCTTGGTTCTCATTTTATCGACCCACTGATGGGATGAAAGGCTGAGTCAACCTTGCCCAGCCCGGGGTTTGAACCTCGGACCTGTGGTGTGGAAGCGCGATGCACTAACCATTCAGCCACTGGGCTTCATGCATATATATATATTATTTCAAACTTTCATTGCAAAATTGAATACCATATTTTTGCTGTTGAGAATGGTATTTTTTGCAGTAGTTTTGTAAAGATTCATACTTTCTTAGGAATTCTCATAAGGTCCATCCAAAAAATATAAATTATTCCATTATAGGATGAATTTTTTCAGTTTTACTTCTCTTAAATACCACTTGTAAACATGTAATGCTTTTGACAATCTTTATTTACAGTTATCTAGCTTTGTGAAAAATACTAAAGTACTGGCATCTTTTATATTTATATCTTGTCTACTTATATCTTTATTGGAATTTCATTAGTAATAATTATTATGCAAACTTTTATGCTTTATCAAATGACAAAAAATAAATTTATGTGTCATTAATTGAAAAGGGCAAGAGAAATGTTTATTTATAAAAAATTTTCTGATTAAAAATAATTTAAATTCCCGCATCTTTTTTTTTATATAATAAACAAAATTGTAAGTTAGCTGAAAATATAAGAAAAAAATATTTTATCGTTTTTTTCCCCTTATAACTGTTGATTACATTAAAACTTTTTAAGGATTTATACATTAGTAAAATTTAGCTTTTTAACCTTTAAGTTGCATATAGTTTTATTATAAATTGTATAATATTCATAAATAATTTTTTTAATGCTTTTATTTTCATATTTTTGTTTTTTATTTGTATTAAGCTAATTTTTGGAGTTGTTGCATTTTTAGACATTGGTTAATGCAGATTTTTCACCCATAGAGCAAGAAATCAGTTGGGTGTCCAATGTTCTTGGAGTAGTTCAGAACAAATTCCAGTTCTTAAGCGCTGGAACCCTTGGAGTCGGGACATCCCATGGGTGACATATACTTCTCATCCTCTCTTCAAAATGGATACAACTGAGAAAACCAATTACAATATTGAAGATTTCTCCAAGAAATTGATTTCTGCTGTTTCTGAAGAAAACACTACAGAGAATCCTCTTGCTTCACCTGTAAGTGGACCATGCCAGATTCTTTACCAACCAATCATTATTGAGAGTTATGCAGGACTTGGCGCAGCCCTCCATAATGCAAATGAGCTCGGCTTTTTCAAATCTCGAGGCAAAGTTAGTTTCTAAAGAATCCAATTGAGCTTAATAATGAGTGATTGTGCATCAAAATTTCTTAGGAAAGCTGAAAGAGCATAAAATATTAATGCTAAACATATATCAAACAATGGCAAATCTAAACAGATTAATAATGTTTAATAATTAAGTTAATTATTAAATATAAATCTTGATTTTGTATTATTTAATCTTTTTAAAAACTTATACTGAAGCTTTTGTTAAAAGGTTCACACCATAGCTGCCACAAAATAAAGAACCTTCTTTGTGAGGCATAAACATAAAAAAATTGTTTTGTGTGTGTGTGTGATCTGTGTAGTTTTATTAAAGGCATTGGAAATTCATTATAGAATTTTGAAAAAAAGTATTGTTAGGGGCATATATTATTATTTGTTTTTGTTTAGTATGATTATTTTCTTATTCTTTATATTATTCTCCTTGACATTATTTAAAATTTATAATAAGCTTTTTTTCAATGTTTAAAAACTTAATCAAGAAAATACAAAGATCTATGAATTGACTTTGAAAATTTTGTATTATTCTCAAGGTTTCCATGTTTTTTTTTTTTTTAAACTTACTTAGAAATATTATTCAGAAAATTCTAGAAAATTTACATTTTTATCTGAAGTGCACATTTTAAGACAATATAGAGACCTTTTTCTTTTTTGAGGTGTTTTCTCTTCAATTTCTTATTTACATTTGTATACATTTAATGCTCTGTATTTTTTTAAAATTTATCAGATTATTTGATGAATTTGTCTTGCTGAAAATATTATAAATATAGAAATTATCATTACTTAGAGAATAATGATGAGTTTAAATTTCAATTTAGTGTGAGCTTATCGTATTTTCTATCAACTAAGTCAAGTTTGGTGCTATTAGGTTGTTCCTAATACAACTTTTGTGTGATGCATTTGAATTTTATAATTTTTCTCTATCTCTTTGTAGCTGTGTTCTCAAAAGGTTGGTAGTGTATTGATAGTTTTTCATTTTTGCTTGTAGCATGAATTTTTTAAAATTCTTTTGTGCCTATCACATTTTAATTTGCAATTCAGTCAGATTCTATACTTGGAATCTTTTCCTTCATTGTTTTTTAAAAACCGGTTAAAAACTGATCTTGCAATGTTCAGTAATATTTTTAATCTTTTATATTTTTCTAAGACATTTTTAGTTTTTCAGTTCTATTTTTTAGATGCATATTGAAATAATATGCTATAAAATAGAGTATGTTTGGCATCTTTCATTCAAAATTTGATATTTTCTTCATTCGATTGGTGAAAATAAAAGTATTTTAAAAAGTATAAGATTTAATAATTATACAGGAAACACATTAAGAACAAAAATGTTTTAGATACAGTGATAGTGACTAAATTGAAAGCAATAAAAATGTGTTCCTTCTTATCTGCTTTTTGTTACAAATCATTGTCAACATGTTTTAACTTCTCTATAATTAAGAAAGAAATTGGATCTATGAAATAGATATATTGGATAAAAGGAAAGTTATTGATAAAAGAAATTTTCTGATTGATTATTATCAATGAAATGCTTTTCTTCAAAATATTTGTTCTCAGTTTCTGTTGAAATAAATTTAATCTTCAATTGTAAACATTATACTTCAAATATAAACAAAACAAAATTTTAATCATAAATCTTTTTTGATGTACATTAACAATAATTGATCAGAATCAGTTGCAAACTTGCTGCTGCTTTATTATGAATTAAGCATAATCTTTATTTATGTTGGAACAAACTAAATTTGAAATCTTTATTGATTTAGATCAGAGGTTCCCAAACCTTTTTGTCTCATAGACCCCTTGTCATGTTTTTGGGTAGAACCCTATTTAACTAATATTAAATTTTTGCAATTTATCAACTAATATGTTTTTTGGCAGTTGGTATAGCACTACTTACTTTAAAAGTATTGTTTCTAACTGTAGTTAAGTAGAGTGTTTAAAACTTAACATGTGAATTAAGTTAAAACTTAATTACTATATGAAATAATTGTTACATAAAATAACTGAGTAACAAACAAATATTTTTGATGGGTTGGATGAATCTGTTGCTTCAATAACAAATTTTTCAATATTTGGCTTTAATCTTTTCAGGTTTAACCTTAAATCTTTTCAATTAGTAGTATCCAATCTTTTTTTTCCTCCTTTCTGTTTTTATTTTGGACATTGCCAAGGAGGCTGAAATTCCTTTTCTCTGAAAAAAAAGCAACTAAAAACTTTCTCGAGATGTTCCATAATTCGAGATAAATAACAGGCATATCTTTTTAAAGCCAAAATTGCTGAAATTTCGTTTCTAAACTTTAAGATCTTCGTAAGGACTATTAAAATTAGTTCCTTTTGTAATCAGACACTTTTTTTAATGTGACAACATGAATTCATTACCTACTGAAAAAATTACCATAGTCAAAGCATTCACAAACCTAGTTTCAAAACCTGAATGAAGGGCATTTAAATGGTGAACATGGATTAAAACGTCATTTTTCTGGAAGATTGTCTGTGATAAATTGAGAAACTGTTAAAATTCGCGGTCTAGTTTTTTATTCCTTTAGCTTGATTCTGGCAAGAAACACTGAAATGATGATCCTTTTTTAATAAAAGTTATGCTGTCACCTTGTAAATGCAAATTAACCCCTGTAAATTTAGTAAATAAAGCTGTTAAATAGGTAAATCTGGTTTTCACTTGATTAAATTTTCTTTTAAAATTAAAGTCACGGTCTGGTTTAGGTTATTGTAGACCCTCATTTACACTTCATAGACCCCCAAATTAATTATTTGCTGACGTGGACCCCTTGCAGGTTGTCATAGACCCCTGAGGGTCCATATAGACCACTTTGGGAATCACTGATCTAGACGAATTATTTCATTAACTGTTTTTAGTTTTCATATTCCTTTGAGAAAGTTTTGTATAGTCATTATTTTCTCCTTAATAAGAAAAAAGTTTAACATTGCAAAATTCTTTTGCTCTTTTAATTCACTCCTACATTAGTTTCAGTTGATCAATGGTCACAAAGGTGATGAGTTTTATTTCTATTGGAAGCTATGCTTTAATGTTAACAATGATTTCTTTCAAAGATAAAATAATGAATCTTTATCTTGGTTCTGAAACCAAACTAGCTTAATTCATGTGCTTTGTGCATAGCTAAAATAATATTTCTTTCATTGTAATACAAGTGAGTGAACCTATAAAAAATCATTTCTATTCAACATTTAAAAAAAAAAATTGTAGGTAAAGATAAAAGACTTAAGTGAAAAAAGTTACCATAATATTAAAGTGACATTTGCTTCAAAAAAAAAAAAAAAAGATAAATTAGTGTATTTTAGGAAAATTGATTTCTTTAATATGAAAAACATTTTATTTTAGTAGTTTATTTATTTATTTTTTTGTCTCCCTTTAAGTCACACAAATGCTTAAAAGTTTGTGTCTTTGTGTTTAGTAAAACTTAACATGGTATGCATATATATTTAAAGAAAAAGAATTATATTTTCCTTGTTGTAATATCTGCGTAAAAAAATAAATTTTACATCATTCTTGAAAAATTAGCCTGTTTAACCAACACACACTATACCTTTTGTGAATCTATATAAGTCTCTCTTCAAGAAACTGGTTGGTGTAAATTTTTTTAAGGAATTTAACTTTTATGCCTTTCACAAGTCTGTTTTTAGAATTATGATAGTAATTTTCCAATAGTTTTTCAAAATTATAAAAGTAAATTATTAATTACATTATCAAATAATATATTACATATAAATAATATAATTTTTTAAAATTAATTGGCAGAATCACATTAAGTGGCAAAACACCTTTTAAATTAACATTAAAAGCTTTTTAACCACATTAAATTTGTAATTATATTTTTTAATAAAAGTTGAATGTACTAGGTAAGAATTTATCTTAAAAGGATTGTTGATGTCTAACTAGTATATGATTTTTTATTAATGTTAAGTTAAATTTTCATCACAAATTTAACAAAAACTATTTCATCCAATGGTGCTGCCATCCAGAGGAATAATATTGACTGAAACATATCTCTTAAACTATAATGAATTAAATTTAATTAATGAATTAATATTTTAAAAAATTGTATTAATATCAAGTGGTCATCCACTAAAAGTTTAAAAAAATTTATTTGAACTTGAGTGGTTGAATAAGAAATATTTTATTAACTGAAAATTTGAAGAAGGTATGTAAATAAATATATACAGGGAGAGTGTGAACTATAGTAGAAATTGAAAAATATCTACATTTTTTTAAAAAAATTACTTTAATATGGAATTAAATATTGTAATAGTAGAATAATTGATTTTTATATAAATTTTAAGTAGGTAAACAATATTTATAAAACAAACTATTCAAGAGACATTGATTACATTTCTGAGTATTGCTATGGAAGCTTTAAATTTTAACAAGAAACAGAGGAATTATTCAGGAATTATGCATTTTTTCCTTGCATGAAATATGTAAAAGTTCTGCAATTTACAAGTGAATTTATTTTGATAAGGAAAGTCAAATTCGTAATTTTTCTTTAAAATGTTTGTATTAAAACAGGTGGGGGGAGGGTAACATTTTTTTTTTGCACCACTAATGGCTATTACAGTGAATGTGAACTGGTAATTACTAATTTGATGCAATTCAAAAGCTGCTCATGAAATCAATGTTTTCCTGAAATTTTGATTTAACTTCACTCTCAAGAAAAACACATCATAAAACCACTTAACTGCCTTGGGAAAAATACAGCCTTGAAAGAAATTTTGAACTTCTTTATAACTGATATTTGAAACTAAAAAAAATATGCTAAGCTTGCATTTTTATTATAGCTGTGCCAAAATTATTTTTAATCCCTGCTACTCTTTTCAAATTTTCTGATAGCTATAAAAATGTCCGTCTTATTCTCAACAGTATGCTGGCATGCTCTCTGTATAGAATTTTACATTCTTTATAAGTGTTTGAATCATGTATCAAATATATCTGTTTTGCAATTTCTGTACCATTTCTAGTATATATGTAGTTGCATGCATTTTTGTAAATAGTATCTCTGTATTACATGTTCATATTTAGATGTCTAAAAATTTCTAGTCATTCCATTGATTATATTTATTGCATATATTAGTAAACTTGCGATTCAGAAATATCTAAATTTTATTGATTTCAATGTACAATTCCATTTTCCTGAATCATTTATAAAATAGGAGATTAAAAGACCAACATTTTAAGTTTACTTGAAAGTAGTATCTGAGTGATGTGCATATATAAAAAGATAGTCCCAAGAATACTTCTGTTCAGTTCGAGAATATTTAAAAAATTTAGTGCAAATTTTTTATCAACATTTTTGAAAATGAAGTGGTTTAAAATAAGCACATATGCTCAGTTGTATCTTATCTTAATTCTGCACAAAAAAAAAAAAAAAAAAAAAAAAATTGCATTAATTTCTGGTTAACATTTACATTTTTGTAAGTAAAACTTTTGAAGAATTCTTGGGATCTTTAATAAACAAAGCTCATATTAATTTATTTACAAGAAAATGTAGTTTTAATTTTAAAACACACATAGAAGGTGATTGAAGAAAATCAATTGTATAATTTTTTTTATGTTCATAAATTTAATTCTGAAGGAGAAAAAATAGGATTTATTTCATATATTTCTGTATTACTTTTATGCAATTCAACATGAAAAAATGATTGATTTTATACTGGTTTTGACATCTAAATTTATCTCCCATTTGTAAATGTTTTTCTAATGCTGAAAAAAATCTGGTACTTATAATTATGGACCATGTGATATAATTTTTCAATGTTTTAGTAATCATTCTCGTTTACTATAAATTTAGCAAAAATTAGTTCTCTCAAGTTTAACTACATTCCAAACTGTGAATCTTTTATAAAAGTATTGCTCTTGATGTTTTTGCTTTACACTGTTATACAATACAGGATAACAATGTTTACTGAAATTTCTTTATGTCTGTTAAGAATATGATACATATTTTATGATTGCAATATTTTACAGCAAAGAGTCTGTTTGCAATAAAATTTATATGTCTACTGAAGATAGTTATCCTTTTTTTTAACACTTAACTCTTTTAAATACACAGCAGGTATATCATTTGACAAATCATGCTCAGTAACATTTAGTTCATTAAAATTTAATATTTTTCTAACGTACTTTTGAAAAAAATCAAAACTTTTCTCTAAAAATTTATGCACACTTCTTATCATTCGGTAATAATTACTTAATTAAAATAAAATATTATGGGCTATTGATAACCAGAATATTTCACAAACATCTCATATACAAATAATTATTATTTGCTTATAATATAAGACCTAATTTTTTTTTTAAAGTTTTATCTTCATGAGTTTATTTCTAAGGAAATGCCTTAAGATTCAATTTTGCATGCATATAAATGTATCCTTGAGTTCATCATTATGTGTAGTTATTTGCCATTGATCCAAACTTATACCTTGTTATGAGGTTTTTAGTGCATTTGTTAACCATTTCTAAGGCTGTTCGGAAGTATACCATGAATTTTGTGGTAGCTAAATCTGTTTTACCACTTTTGATTGTAGGTGATACTAACTAAAAACTGGCAAGAAATTAAGAATTATAAACTTTGACTGGAAATATAATGGAAATTGTGTAACTTATAAATCTCAATAATTATTAGAATTCTGATCCAGGTAAGCCAACAAATTGTATCACTGAGTTTTTGTGACATACAGGCAATTTATGTAAATGGTAAGTTCATTTTTCTGTGAGGTTACTCAAATCAGGGAAAGCTTCATAACATTGGGCCTTTTATTACATACCCCTCCAATAAGAAAATTGTTAAGGCTTTTTAACATCTACTGTAGTGGTTTGATACCTTTTGAAAACCCATGAAATTCTAGTGTCTTAACTTTGAGATAGTCAAACCTTTGGCTAAAGATGAAATTGCAATGGACACCTTGGGAAAATAAAGAGTACTTCTCTAAGAAGAGGTTTCAAAGTCACAAGTGTTATTGAATAATTTTTTTTCATCGCAGTTCAACTAATGACTCATGTTCATGGCACAGTAAGAACTGACAGACTCAAGTTGTTAAATGGTTCTTTTGCGAGGTTTTCCTCTTAAACTCTAGGTTAGTTTCATTTCTTAACTACCGTTTTCTTACGAAGAAAAGTTATATATAAATATAGAGAGCTAACTGAAGTACTGAAAGAGGGTAGTTGTATTTAGTGGAAAGATTGCAATACTTAGTCCACAATTCATAATCTTGCTTCAACAAAGTGAATATCCAGAGTTCTAGCAGTCAACTACATTAGTATCTGCATTGGAAGATAATCAGCGTCCAGTTATCTTTCGGAAACAAAGAGATGCAGACTAAGTAATCTGTAATTATCACAGCTTAATCTTGTGTTTGTTATGTGTGTGTGATTATGGTAACTATAACTGCGTCAGATTTGAAAGTAAACATGATAGGAATGCAACCCTCAAGGATACTGTAGCCATCAAATGGATGAAAAATAAACCAGAAATCTTTCTTGAACAACTCAATATGCACTACTGCAGTTTCAAGAATGGAACTATTAATCAGGAATTGTCTCCAAGTGAATTTCTCGTGGTTTGGCCTGGGTCCATTAGTTCCTGTGATTGGAAACATGAACTCTGAGATGTATGTGAACATTCTGGACAATGCTGCACTTCCAACTCTACGGCAATATTTCGGGGAAGGCCCATTTCTCTTCCGGCAGGATAACTGCTCCATTCACACATCGAAGCTTGCACAGACGTAGTTTGACGAAATGGGTGTTCAAAAACTGGACAGACCTTCTCAGAGCCCCGATCTAAATCCCATAGAACACCTCTGGGACGAATTAGAGCGCAGATTAGGTAGCCATCCAAATCGACCATCCTCACTGCAAGCACTCACTTCAGCTGCGATGGACGCCTAGAAGGCAATTCCTATGGTCACCTATCAAAAATTGGTGGAAAGTCTTCCCAAACGTGTGCAGGCTGTCATCCATGCAAAAGGAGGACCAACATCATATTAATATGTGCCTCAGGACGCTCTAAGTCCATACCACTGGGTGTCCGGATACTTTTGGTCAGATAGTGTACAAACCAGGTGTGTTTATACATGTTTTCTAAAATTTCGTTGAAAGTATTTTTTTATAAATTTTATTGCTAATTTATATTTTTTACTATGTTGCAGGAATTAAATATATTTTAAACATAACAAAAGAAGTATAAAGTTTTCTATTTAATGTGCAATAAAAAGTATATTTCCCACAAAAAAAAAAAAAAAAAAAAAAAAAAGAGTTAAAATTATTTTAATGATTAAATGGGTTTCTTTGATTTATTCTCAAAATATTTTAATACACCATTACTAGAAAAAAAAATAGCCCTTTTTAAAGATTAATTTTTTTTTTACTCTACATGAAAAGGGTTTACCCCTCTTGGAAATTAATTTACGTGGCATAAAAACTGTGACTCACTCAGCTACTATAATTTCATAGAAAATATGATGTCTTTATCTCGGTACCAAAAAGAATCAAACACTTTTTCATTTCTATATAGAATAATTTTTATTCACAAAGGATATATAGAAGGAATTACAAGAAATGCAATATCAGACATTTTTAAATGTAGAAATTGAATCATTTCTCATTAAAAGCGACAGTCAAGAGAAGTTTGGGTACAGTAATTCGTTCCAATGTGTTGTCCCATGGAAAAAAAGATATCATATCAATGTTCGCATCATATGAATGAAGCACAAGAACGTTAACATGAGATAGCATTTCAAAGCAATGAGTAACACTTGCAAACAATTTGCATGGGTTATAAATCTTTCATGTAAAACAACATGCAACAGAGGTGAGACTTTTGAAGAGCACATTAATTATTATTGGAACTTCACTTCCAAATGAATATTTAAAAGCTAACATGAAACTTGGATTAACAAAGCATAGTTTTGTAACTACGCAACTTGCCAGCTGTTTTATTAGAAGAAAAAATCATCTAGTTCAAATGAGAAATTTTATTGTGATGCATAAAGCTAAATTGTTTACCTAAAGCTCCCTGAAATACAACTTTGAAGTTGTAATTAAAGCAGCACATTTAAAACTAAACTAAAAAAAATTGCTAATGATTGAAATTTACTACCAATAATTTCCATATTGGAAGTAAAGTCCCACTGAAATAAAGATAAATATTTAGGAAATATGTTATTGAATATTCTAGTAATTCACATATATATTTTCCCACAAAATATTAATTAAAAACATGTACTATACATAGCTTCAAAAGCCATTTACTCCAACATCTAAACCCGTTTCAAAATTCAATTTTTCAGTTCAAAACCGTAAAAACAATCCTGTATGCTTGGGAGCTTCAAATAACTAAAATAGGCAATTAACTCATTCCCCCTGAGACCCAAAGTGAGCCTTCTCTAATATAGGGTTCCCAACTATCCACAAAGACATTTTTAACACACACACAGAGGGCAATTTAATATAAAAATCCACCTTCATTCCAATTAGTGTGTCTTATAATGGCCATTTATAAATACATATTATACAACTATCATTATTTTCAGAATAAAGCACTAAGCATTTTATTTATTTTTTTATGTATCAAATATAAAAAGTGAGATATTTAAAAGAAAAATGTTTATGCAAGTATTATAATAGATCATTACCTTTAATATGTACTAGTTTTTAATACTCATAAAACAGATATAAATGTTATTTTTATGTAGTAAATCCTAATAAATGAGACTGATTTCAATTCTAATGCCATTGGTAATTCAACAACAAAGATAATTATACATATATAATTATAAATGCTACTACAAAGAACAGGTATTTCTGTTTTTATAAATTATCTCTTCATATCTATATAGTTCTAAAATTATTATTAGAAAAAAATTTTTATTCACAATCCTTCACACTTCTGTTAGGAACCCTAAATCTAAGAATGAATAAACCTAGTTCATTAGTGAACTTTTTAAAATTTTATTTACATGCATAATTCTATGTTACATCATTCTGGGACTTCATCAACATCTAGTTATTTACAACACAATCTTAAAAAATAAAAATATCGGACGACTATGAAATTGGAGGGATTATAGTTATTTATTGAACAGGAACTGCGCTCTACCAGTGCATTTGTTCTAACCCTGTCTCTTAGTCGATTCTAAGATCAGGTACTAGTCATTTGACCAAAATGCAAGGTATAGAAACTATTGGGTCCCCTCCCAAATATTTATTGATGCAGAAAAGCAGTATACATTTTTCTGCCATAAATTTGAAGATCACTTTTGATCTAATATCTCTTATATGTCAGGAAGAGTGAAACAAGGATCCTTAGCAAGTATTAAACAAACATAACATAGTGTTTCACATCATGTATTGACATTTTCTTCTGAAAATAAAATATGAAGAAAAATTATATATTAGAAGGGTCATATTATTATTTGACTTCTAAATGCAAGGAAATTACAAGAGCCTTAATAAAGAAGCATTATTATGAGAAGGAAAAAAGTGATTTTACAATAGATTTACCATACAGAATGAATTAAAAAGAGTTGTCAAATTTACCCTTTTATATACCAAAGTAATCTGTGACTTTTATTTACACAGAAAAGGACACCAAAAAAATTTTAGTTAGCCACAAGATTGGGATCCAAACACTGCAATGTGAGATCATAGATTGGTATGCAAATATGAGAATTAAACATAATTTTATAATGCAAAAATACTATTCTTTTGATTGAATGATTCTGTCTTAGTTAGAGAGTGGCACAGGTGACAAAGATATAGCAAATTCTGTAACACATATTTAAGTGAGGAATAGAGCCTTTTGCTTACTATACACTGAAAACACTTATTTACATTTTTATATTTGTTTTTGTAATCATTGCACAGTAAAGCTCAATTACAAAAAAGAAGGGGGGGGGGCAACAGTTCTAGTGCCCATTAATGGATTGTTCAGAAGAGCACTAAAAGATAGTTCAAAAAGGCATATCACCATGCATTATAAAAGGAAATTAAAAGTGCTTGACATATGAAACATTTCAAGTTATATTTTGAGTAAAAGGCACCAAATATTGTGATTGAGAACAAAACAGTCTCAAATTCTGATACTTCTGCTTCAATTCCCCCCTCCATCAAAATCAAACACTTCCTTTGCAAAGAAGTTATTCCATTTCTGTAATGGAATCAACTGAACATAAAACAATGTACAGAAATGAATCATTCAACTTCATAGAACCTTTCACTAAATTTTCTGTCTTGCATAGAGAATTTTAAACAGCAATATCTTCACATTTTAAAATTAGTTTAGTTACAAGATAAGCTCCAACTCGTTGTAAAGAGGAAGGAATTTAAAAGTAATAATTAAAGAAAACATACATTTTTATTTCATTTCAAACACTAGCCTGGTGAGATTTAAATTATCTTACTAATTTAAGACATTTTATTCATTATGTAAAAAAAAAAACAAAAAAAAACCAATTACCTAAAATTTTTATAAATTTTCATCTATGAGAAAAATTAAAGTTTTTCAGAAAAAAAATTCAGTAACTTTAAAAAAAATGTAATAACTTTTTGTATTTTATATAATCTGATTTCCTATAATGCTTATTATGATTTAATTTTTAAAAAGTAATAGTATGTTTCCACACTGATAAAACCATTAAATGTAATTTTTTCAACACGAATTTTGAAGCAGAATACTCATATTATTTCAATAACCAACAATTTTTACAATAAGTTTTCAGAATTGTAAATCACAGAATTGTATAAAAAATTGCAGAGTTAAAAATGATTGCATTTGAGAGATAAAATGTAGAATAAAACATAAAATAAATATATTGACAATTCAAATAATTACTAATTAAATTAACATTGAAAGTTGATTTCAACATCTAATTTAACTATGAAATATCCAAAATAAATATAAGTATCTTAAAAGAAAATTTCAGATGATATACAAACAAATTTAAAAACTCCTTTTTCAAATAATATATTCATTTGTCCTCAGGTGTAAAAGTTTAATTCTGTGGTTTTCAACCCATGATATTTACTAACAGGAAAATGAGATTTCCAAAATTTTGGTAGTTTATCCATAACACACACATTCTTCATAGAAGAATGTCATTCCATCGTGAAAACGCTTCTTCCTTTCAATTTGTACAACTGCAGTCGGATGAAGAGATTGGGTGAGAGAAGCTGTCAGTCAGGAGAGAGGTCCAAACAACAGTGAGAGTGGACAGGCTGCAGTTTTGGATGGATGATGTAGAGTTCTCTTGACGAGATGGGGGTTGCCAACCACAATGATATACTCAAAAATTCAAAGGGAACAAATTACAATAAATCACACTAATTCATTTTCAAGTGAAATGTACTAATAAGAATACACAATAGAAATGATCTTATAAAAAATACTGACCACTATTTTCAATATATATTCCTCTACATAAAACACAAATATATATTCTGTTACATAATAAAAACAAAAAGTAATTTTTACATAAATTTCCATTTCTTTTAAAACACACAATGGATTCTTGCCATTTTATATTTAAATTTTTAATAAAAGTTTGGTTTGCAAAGGAGTTATACTCCTAAAAGAGGAAAATATAAAATCATTTTTCATTGGCAACCCCAAGCATGCATTTCCTATTTACACATTTTTTGCAGCCTCTTCTATGCCTTAGAATCACCATTTTCATGGGTAATGGTTCGTTCCTTATAATAGATTTCTTCTGTTTCTTTGTCACAAAGCAAAAGAAGTATGGCACCAAAAAGAAAAATGGCAGCACCCCAGGCAACACCATAGGCCCAACCAAATTCCCACACAGATCGATTGCTGCGTTCAATTTCTGAAGCAAAGCAGGCAGGGTATATCACCAATGCAATAAGTACAGACAATACTGTAAAGAAATAAAGCAGATTAGAAAATTATTCATTTTACAAAAATTGATCAACTTATGAAAGGCAATATTAGATAAATATCCTGAAAAAGTAGTGTATAGTTTAGATGTATAATTATACCAGACAATTCCAAATGCGTCCTTTTTATTTTTCTGCATATATTATTTAATTTCATTTATGCATTTTCAAAATATATATACTCAAATTTAAAATATTTTTGTAAAATTATATACTTGTAGTACATTAATATTTTTATTATAATTGTACAGATACAGTACATTTATTTCAAAATAATTACAATGTTCATTTTTTCAGTTTGTGAAAAGCATTGTATTTCGTAAAATAAGGACGTTACAAGTGAAAATTCATCAATTACGCTAAAAAACTGATTACCGTATTTTCCTGTATATTAATCTGCAGCAGTGAATTATCCGCAAGGCCATTTTTACGAGTGCGAAAATAAAAAACGTTGCATAGCCTGCAGTGCCGTATAATCTGTGGCAATTTTTTTGGCGAATAATCCAAAATATATACTGCCGACAATGTAGTGTCAGATAAAAAAATACACAAAATGATTAAAATTATAAGTAATAAATTATACAGAAGTAAAAATTTTTTTGTAAAATTCTTTTCTCCACCGGACATTCACATTGTTACAATAATTTCTAATTATTCGATTTTAATATCTGTTAATTCCTATGTCTAAAGGCTGTAATTTTTTTGTCAGTCCTGCAGGTATTTGTTGAAGGTGCGGACTTCTGGGCATTTTTAGCATTCTCACTGGGATGTGTTTCATCGAGTCCATAATTAAAAAGCTTTGGGTCACATTTTTCAAAATTAGCCTTTTTATTTCCCCCTCCACAATTGAATATTTGATTAATCAACATTAAACAATCTATCAGTGTCCCGATTTCCTACTTTTTCGGTAGCCTTTCCTATAATGTTTAATTCAAAATTAGCCGCGAAATTTATATGCTTTCGCTTCAAACATCAAAATATATAAACTTGAATATTTTCATGACCAAACAGCTCAGGTCAAGACAGCAAAATGACGCGAGCGACTAGCAATTGAAAAATCTTCGGGAGGAGCCAAATTCGTTTTTGAACATAATTGGATAAAACTGATTGTAGCTGAAATCGTCGACCGAGTCAAAAAAGCTTTTAGTGCATTCTGTTATTTATTTTATAAAGCATAAGTGGTATTTATTTCAAAACTTTATTGTACTTGTTTCTGACGGAGAATGTTTTTTATCATATTATCCGGGGGTGGCATATAATACGCACAAGGAAATTTGAAAAATTTTTAACACATAATCCGCAGATACAGGAAAATATGGTAAATGGTAAGATTTGAATTAGCAGACAAAAATAAAAAATTTTCCCAAAGAACTGTTAAAAATCATTGCCAAACATTTGACTGAATAAAATTGTCAATTTTAAAAATTAGAACCAGAAAATATATATTTATAACTTATTGTTTAAGTTATAATTATATATTTGAATTATTATAAATTATTTATTGAGAGTTATGAACACTTATATTTAAGAATACTTTTAATTGAATTAACATTTTTAAAAATTCAAATTGGAATAACAGAAATGTTTTAATTTCTAGCTAATTTTTACTGCCATAATTTTAACCTTTTAAATAAATGCGTCATTATGAATGATGAATGAACACAATTTATCAACTGAGCTAAATTGGATTAAAATTCAAACATAGAATCTATTGGGGGGGGGGAATGACTAATAACATGCTTCATTAACCCTCTCGCTGCGCATCCTGGGATTTCTACAGGTATGCATTTCTTCCGACTATTTAACTGTGCAAACTGTGGCATTCCTGTTCATGTTTTTATGTTCAGATGTTTATGATTTAAGCCTATGTTATAAAATAAAAACTCTTTAATATTTTTTTTAACTTTAAAATGTAGATTTAATAAGTAGATTTGAAATACATAATAAAATAACTATGCAGTGAGAGGGTTAATGGAACATTGTCAATAAGCACCTAAAAGTTTACATAGTTATAATAAACTTGATAAATGATATTTATGTTCAAAATTCGATTTTCACAATTTTTGTGAAATAGTAAGTAAATTTGTAAATATTTATCACATATAAATACAGGTTCAACCAGGGCCGATCCTAGAGTGTCGGCCGCCCGCGTGTGAAGACCTTAAGTGCCGCCCCTCTAGAGAATTTTTCATATTTTGACTAATACTTATATATTTAATTACTTATTATAATACTTACGTATTTACTTATTTATTATAATACTTGTATATTTAATACTTATATACTGAGGTAAAATTTATCTACCTTTTCATCAGGTAAAAATTAAAACATTAATAGAAAAATGCGAAAATTTGAAGTGCAATTGGTCAGCTAATGGGTTATGATCGTGACAAAATACTTTAACAAAATATTAATAAATATTACCTTTGAAATAAAAATAGACATTTTACTATTAGAAAAGCAAAACAACAGTATTTTCTCAAAAAATATAATCTAATAAAAATGTTCTAAAGCATAAATCTCGTGAAACGAAAAGTATGTAAATCAATCCTTCTACAAAGACTACTTAATAATTAATTATTAACTAGCTGTTCTGGATTTCGGAAAAGCAAATTTGTCAATAATTTTGGTGAAATCAATTTTTTCAGAGATTTCGGATTCAATGGAGAATGTGTCCATATCTGAAAGCCTTTCATGTGTTCCTAAAAAGTATTCTTATAAAAAATTCTATACTATATACCTTACATTGCTCACACATTTAATAAAAAATACTTTATTTGTTCTTAGTGACTAATATCTGATGTAGTAACAAGAATTATAGTGTAACATTTTGCTTTTTTGACAATACGTGTTATCTCATTACAAATAGGGTCGTGGTAGCCTAGTGGCCAAGGTAACGGACTTTCGGCAGGCATGCCATGAGTTCGAGCCTAGTGCCGCTGAAGACCCGTCGTATAGGGGAGCGATGCAAGTTAAAAATGTAGAGAGCTCAAACGTTCTCCCGTTGGAGTGGTGTGGTAGTTAGAAGAGGGGTGCCAGTCCTCGTCACTTGACCATGGTTCAAAATTAAGAGGTCCGTCGCCAAAAAACCTCGTGTAGCTGAACAGTGTGACGTTAATACTCACTCATTATGAATAGATTCGACTAAAATAGTAATTGTTTCATTTTGAAAATGCTGCCCTAAATAGTGTGGAATACACGCTTTGTTATTTTCGCATTTACTGACATTATTAAGGTGTTCAGAAATAACTGGATCAAATTTGGCCAATATCTAAACTGTCTTTAAAAAATTACTATTATCTGAAATTTGTACTATTTCCTCTGAATTCTAAATTTTAACTGGCTAAAAATTGTACTTCAGCGATCATTCTTTCAATGATGGCGCACCATCTCTTTTTCTCTCGATTTTATACATTTTGTTGTTTCGCGTCAATGGTACAATTTTATTCCAGCCTTGTCTTTAATTCGTACCACAATCTGATGCAGTTTACGTGTTCCAGAGTATTTTCATGGTTATCATAATAGTAAAAAAAAATACAATATACATCTTATTCCAATAAAATTTTGTCTTTTAGCTTCCTCAAAAAATGTCATTTCGGGATATTTTCGATAACATTTATATATTAACAAATATGCAATCTTATTTGAAAATAAATTTATAATAATTCTATCAAATTTATCTGTCTTTAAATTTAAAAAGAAAGTAAACATTGAAATAACTAACCTATTATTGACCTAATTCCCAAATTTTAAGTATTCCGAAAGAATTTTTAAGAAATGCATTTTTGATACTTCGATCAGCAATAACACAATTACTTATCTATATATATAAAGGAGAAAAGCGACTCACTGACTGACTGACTAATCACGATATCTCCGGAACTATTCAACCCACAGATTTGAAATTAGGTAGACATGTTCCTTTTATGGAGTAGAGATCAGCTAAGAATGGATTTGCTGCGAAATTCGAATCGTAAGGGGCGTTATAAATAATTGTTTCCATTTTTAAACTACACGACGTACAATCTTGAAATTAGGTAAACAGATTCCTTTTATAGAGTAGAGATCCCCTACAAATTGAGTTCGATGAAAATTGACCCCCAAGGGGCGTTGCGGGGGCTTAGGGGCCGTTATAGATAATTATTTCCATTTTTAAGCTATGAGATGCAAAGACTTTATATTTTATAAAAACATTTCTTTCATAGAGTAGATATCAGCTATAAGATGGGTTTTGGGAAAATAGTCCCCTAAGTAGCATTGCAGGGGATTAAGGGGCGTGATAGATAAATATTTTCATTTTTGAACTACTTGACCTACCAGCTTGAAAATTGGTAGGCATGTTTCTTTCATGGAGTAAATATCCGTTACAAAATGGGTTTTGGGAAAATTGACCCCAAGGGGTGTTGCAGGGTGTGTGTGTGAAGGGGTGATATAAATAATTATTCCAATTTTTAAACTATAAGACGCACAGTCTTGAAATTTGGTAAGCGGATTCCTCTTGTTTCGTGAAAATCGAAACCTGAGTGGCGTTGCGGGGCTTTAAGGGGCGTAATAGATAATTATTTTTATTTTTAAACTACTGGTCGTATAGTCTTGAAATATGATAATCAGAAGTCTTTCATGGATTAAAGATCCATGTTTTGTGAAAATCGACCCCTAGATAGCGTTGCGGGGACTCAAGGGGTGTTATAGGTAATTTTTTTCCATTTTTAATTTATTAGACGCTAAGTCTTAAAATTCGGTAAGCAGATTCCTTTCATAGAGTACAGTTCCCCTACAAAATGGGTTTTCTGAAAACAGATCCCCAAGTGGCGTTGTGGGAGCTCAAAGGGCGTTAAAGATAATTATCCCCATTTTTAAACTATTAAACGTACAGTCTTGAAATTTGATAAGCAGATTTCTTTCGTAGAGTAGGAATTTGAAGGAAATTAACTCTTGGGGGAGCAAGCGGTTACTGGGGCGTATTGACAAAAAAAAAATCCTTTTTGCGAACTACAAGGACTATAATAATGGAATTTGGTTTGCATTTTTTTTTGTTGATTTGAAATCCGCTAATGGTTATTTTGGAAAACGACTCTCAACGGGATTACAGGGGGGGGGGAATAGTAAACATTTCGTTCCCCCCTGTTAGATTTAGACTTGAAATTTGGCTTGCATGTTCACTTTCCAGAGTAGAGATCCACCGAAAATTGGTTTTGCGGGAATCCACTTAGTTATAGGGGTACCAAAGCGCAAACATCATTCTATACTTCAATTTTAGAAAATACAAATTAAAGAAGTTCTGCCCTTTTTATCAAGAGACGACAAGTATATTTTTAATACAATCGAATTCTTAATGCACGACTTGGATATCAACAATTTATATCTATATATATAAAGGAGAAAAGTGACTCACTGACTGACTAATCACGATATCTCCGGAACTATTCAACTTACAGACTTGAAATTTGGTAGACATGTTCCTTTCATAGAGTAGAGATGATTCGCTAAGAACGGATTTTGCGAAATTCGAACCGGAAGGGGCGTTACGGGGGGTTGAGGGGCGTTATAAGTAATTGTTTCCATTTTTAAACTATTCAACATACAATCTTGAAATTGGGTAAGCAGATTTCTTTCATAGAGTAGAGATTCGCTACAAAATGAGTTTGGTAAAAATCAACCCCCAAGTGACATTGCGGGGGCTTAGGGGCGTTATAGATAATTATTTGCATTTTTAAACTACTAGACGCACAGTCTTTAAATTTGATAAATAGATTCCTTTCATAGAGTAGAGATCAGATACAAGATGGTTTTGGGGGAAATAACCCCCAAGTGGAGTTGCGGGGGGGGGGGGGAGTTAAGGGGCGTAATAGATAAATATTTTCGTTTTTAAACTACTTGACCAACCTGCTTGAAATTTGGTAGACATGTTTCTTTCATGGAGTAAATACCCACTACAAAATGGTTTTTGGGAAAAATGACCCACAAGGGGTGTTGCGGGGGTTAAGGGGAGATATAAATAATTAATCCGATTTTTAAACTATTAGTTGCACAGTCTTGAAATTTGGTAAGAAGATTCCTCTCATAGAATAGAGATACGCCACAAAATGCTTTTCTTAAAAATAGACCCTCAAGTGGCGTTGAGGGGGCGTATATGTTTCAATACAATCGAATTCTTAATGCCAGGACTTAAATATCAATAGTTTATTCATATATATAACCAGCAAGAATTTATAAAACGTCATGAAAAACCCAGCGAAGTGGGTGGGTAACAGCTAGTAAGAATATATTTATAATTGCAACATAATATTACTAAATCTCTTTTGATGTGTAAAAGAGAGAGAGAAACCATCTAAAAACACATGTGTTATATTGACTTAACACATGATGATTCAGAAAAAAAAATTAAAATTTACAATAAACAAGACAAATAAATCGCATTTTTTTTAAATAGTGGGAACATTAATGAAGGATGTGCATGCCTTGTTCTGGAAGTGGAACCTGTCTTATGAAAAAAATTAAGCACCTGTAAAGGATTTCCCGTGAAATGCATTAATGATTGGAAATCAAAATGAACACCAGCCATAATCAAAACAAATATAATTTATTAATCCTTTTATAAGTCTCACTAAACCAAGGATGTAAATGTAGATATATATAGTATTGAAGCCAGAGCGAGGAAGATGAGATATTAAATATTTAATTATAAGTAGAGTAACACGTTTGGAAATAATGGTAACTCCTATCTCAAATAATCGACTTCTAGTCGATTTGATTATAATTCTAATATCTTACTGACTGAACCATCAAATATCAATTTTAAATATTAAGTAATAAATCGACGAGTCGCTCTCATCTAGCTTTCAATTACTTTACGTTAATCACAAACATCTATTTTCTGACTCCTAACATCTCTTTCTCGGACCTAAAAGTTAATGCTTAAATATACAATGCGATTTACATAGATCACATCTTCTTCTTCGGGAAAAAGTTTTCAATTGAATAATATTTAAAATAATAGAATTTTCCTAATAGGATTAGTGATAGGTATGTGAATAGATTCTTTGCACTTCAATTAATATTATTTCGATTAGATTTAATCCAAAGATGAAATTTTACAAACCATGTACTCTTAACTATAGCTATGGATATGTAGATACAAAATAATTTCATTGACAGTAAAATTAACTTGTTTCCTTTTAACTCAGTAATCCTTTCAATTAAAATCGTTATGCACTTATGGGAATTTTTTATTAAATAAATGTATACACATATATTAACAAAAGAGATACTTTAAACTAAATATATATTATTTTTATAGTCCACTTTTTCATGAAGGTAAATACAATAAAATATTCCTTAATACTTTATCTTAATAGGGTAAAAACATAGTAGTACCTTCAGTGGCCTAACCGAGAATATTAAGGCCCCCCCGGCAAAGTCAGGTTTTGGGACCAAAGTGTACTTGGTGTCAGTCAGGCTTTGGGGTCCCCAAAATGCGAGGTTTGGGGAGTGTATGTTATGCCATTACCTTCCAGTAAGGAACCTTGTGTTTTACACAACATGTCCTAGAGCCAGAAATTTAAACCCACCAGACCAGACATTGGATATTTTGTCATTTGATCCTAAGCAATTTAATTTAATTAGAAATTCAAGTAGTGTTAATCTTTAAATAAATGATATACAAATAAATACCTGAGTCACAAGATTTTTAAAATTTGAAACTCATGAAAAATGAAAATTCTTAATAGAAAAAGTTTAATTACTGAAAAATTGTTTGAAATGAGAGCAATAAATTCTTGTACTTACAGAAATTTATTAAAAATATTGTATTGTACTGATATTTTTGAAAATTTGTGCATTGTGTCAACCTAAGCTGGCGTTTTTATTTCTTTTGTAAACCCAAAGAAAAAGCACCCTCACGAGTTGCAATCGCTTCATTTCATATTCTGTTTTGTCTCGAAATTGAAGCGTGGAACAGACAATATTGCAATTTTTTATTTCTCTGTTAAATTACATTGATTTATCAGGACAGCTTTATATTTAATTTATTTAAAGAGAAACACAAATTTGTCTTTGAAATCTTAAAATTTTACAAAAAGAAATAAGAAACTTTTTTCAGTGTCACTTAAATAGAATATCCCTCTTAATAAGAGGTAAATACATAGGATCCATATTCAAAGAGATCAGTAGCAACATTAATTGTGCCTTACTCGGAGAGGTGTTCCTTACAGGAGGAATTTGTATAAATACAAATTAAAATTCGAACTTAAAACATAATTAACTGCTGCTATTTCAAACGAGCTAAATGTAAGAGATTGAATTGTGCCAATTTTAGCCAGCAAACATATCAAATTAGAATTAGAATTTAAGAAAAACATATCAAATTTCATAATTTAAAGTACACACCAGCCTCGAACCATTCAAGGGTCAACACTTAAGAAAACTGACTTAAACCCTTTAACGTACACAGTACAGAATAAGAAAATAAGATACATAAATTGAAATACCAGATTCACATTATGGGTATAAATATATAACTGGAAATTGCAAAAAGATAAATCAAATACATATTTAAAAATACATTCTGTCAAAAAACCAGTCAGATATTTAAATGGGCATGTAAATAAAGTAATTTTTTTAGAGATGTATTTTTGTAAATTAGAAAAGTGAACAATATCCTTTTAACAAACATAATTTTTAACTCTACATAAAAGCAGAGTTTTGAAGAACTGCAATTTGCCGAACGCTGCTCTAAGCAAAATATTATTTTGTGTACATTTGTCATCCTTAATGTAGTTAGATCATATACAAAAGGTAATCATTTGTACCTGTGTCCCGAAGTTGGGGGCCCATATATTTGCTACAACATATTGTCACAAGCAGCGTAATTTTTATTTTTTAAAAGAGATATAGTCGTTACAAATTTTACTAGAAGTAGTCGGCATTCAAATTTAGTCTAAAATAAAATTCTAGGTTTTTAAATAAGGTACCAGATTTCCAAAGTATAAATAATAATATTTCAGAAAAGTATTTTCATACTAATTTTTTCGTAATAAAAAAAGGTATTTTTCAAATTTGGTCCAAATGCCACCCCTAAAAATTTGCCGTCTGGGACATGGGTCCAGTTTCCCCGGCCGTAGAGCCACCCCTAATGCTAACACAGTGTCAATAGTAAACACGGTAAGGAGTTAAGTTGGTTAGATCATATGAAATTACTCTCCAAGTAGGAGTATACATGGAAGCGGGTAGACAAAGATCAGAATTAGCTTTTAATATATGCTTTCTTTTATTTCTGTTTTTTAGTGCAATGTTGTGAATCGCTTGATTCTCCTGTTTCATTATATGACATCTGGTTACAATAAGAATGTGTGACAGTGATTTCCAAACTACTCCTCTTGGGTAACTTTGGGGCCAGCATTTATTCTATTTCACAGCCTCTTCGGGAAAAACATGAGATAGTTATATGCTAATTAATTCGAGTATATAAAGTCTAGATTTCGTAAATGTTAGAGAGAGAGAAGGAATTGCCAAACTACATGTAAGTATCGTCTACGGATCACTTCAACGAGCTTAGCGCGTATTTGATATATTTAAAGTAAAGTACTAGATTAATCATTAAAGGAATCAAAGGAATTAAGATTTAGTACCGACCTGAAGTTAACAAGAGTTCGTCTCCTTGTCAATTCTGATAGCTGAGATTACTTAGACGGGAATATTAAATTTGAATGTTAGATTTGAATATCAGATTTGAGTATTAAGATTAATCTAGGTATTAGGCAATCACTCCGAGATCTCCACTTATAAATTGAACTTGTGCTTGTTATTTGTGTTTTGTCTGTCCTCAATAAATTAATGTTGTTATGGCTTTTGATGGTGATGATATGTTTCCTCCTACACTTAGAAGCGCGTCGGGCAATGTGAACTCAGTCCAAAATAGGACTGGGACACGACAATGGCACCCAACGAGTTTGTCCTCAGGACATTTCTCCCTTAACCCCGGGATGGGAGTCGGATCCAATTTTAGGCTCTTGCCTGATAATTGTTTCTCTGGAGTAGAAAACGTCACAAAATTCCTTGAATATATTGACAGTAATGTTAAGTTTTACGAAGTACCTAACAATTTGGAATGTGCTTATCTTAAAGGGCATCTCCAAGGCAGAGCCTTGGACTGGTATGACGTCTTTGGGTCTTCGATAGTGAAAGGGAATGCTATGGATTTCGCGCAATTGAAAGAGGTTTTGACAGCAAATTTCCCAGTGGTTAGGAATAAGACTGAATTGGAAGACAGGTTCTATTCGTCATATCAGGGTCATGGTCAGGCTCCGCCGGATTTCATTTATAGCCTTCTCAAAATACATAAAAGATTGGGATTAAATATGTCGGAAGATAGTTTGATCGAGCATATTGTTGCCCATTTGGAACCACAATTGATGGAATATATAGAGATTAGAAATCCAACTACTCAATTGCAGTTACTTCAGATGATTACTAAGTACGAGGACAGATATTTGAGGAGAGACAATCCGGGTTCGAGTAATAATAATAGTGAAAGACGAGCTTATGATGTGAGTAGGAGGTCTAACGAAGGTCGTACTAATAGAAATTGGAGAGATACTGGGGTAATCGAACGTCAAAATGATAGGAGACAGGGATATAGAACTTCCAATGGGGCAAGACCCCAGAGGACACATGATAATCAAGGGTTCGACAACAGGAACCGTATTGATAGGAATGATCACGGATTCGAGAATCGTGGTGGACGAGATCAATATAGAAATAGAGGGGTCCGAGTGATAATTTTGAACGGGGGTCGAATAATCATTGGAATAGGGGTAGGCATAAAAATTTAAACATTTAAGCGTTCGAAATAAAGATTGATCGCATGTTGATGAGAAACCTCCTATAAGGGTTTCTGCTTTAAGGATGTCCCCTGTAGAACTCCCTTATGTGCCAATTTTAGTGAACGACTTCTTCACTAAGGCATTATGGGATACTGGAGAAGAAAAGTCGTTCATCTCTGAAGAAACGTATAGGGCATATTTTTCATATAAGCCAATAAAAACATCAAATGCAAAAGTTATAACGGCTCAGGGCACCTGTTGCAACAATGTAGGGACGGTAGAATTAGAGAATTCACAAAAAAATGGGATTTTCACATATTAGCAGATCTTGATTATCCATGCATTTTAGGTGTCGATTTTATACGAAACGCGAAGATTACCATGAATTTCGAGGAAAAGTCTTTAGCGATTTCGGATTCGCAAATCGAAGAATTAAAAATCGTTGAGGAGAATGTAGAAATTGATCTTTCAAATTCAAAATTAGAACAAAATCAAAAAAGAGATTTAAAATCGTTATTTAATAGTTTTAAAGCGCTGTTCTCCAACAAACCGGGACTTACTGATGTATTATATCATGAAATCGATAAGGGTGATAGCACTCTGGTTGTATCCAGACCGTATAAGTATGATAGGGTTAAGCAAGGTATCATTGAGTACCATATCAACAAAATGTTACGAGAAGGCACCATCATACAAATTCAATCGGCTTACGCATCTCCTGTAGTATTGTGTCGTAAGAAGAACGGATTACCCCAGGACAATCCTGAGGCGTATAGATTTGCGGTGGATTATCGCAAACTTAATGAGGTAACTAGGTACCCGAGATATCCTTTGCCACTCATCGAGGATTTAATTATTAATATTCCTCACACGAAAATAATGAGTACTTTGGATCTGCGCTCTGGTTATTTTCAATTGGCAGTACACCCCAGAGATATAGACAAAACTGCTTTTGTGACGAAAAACAGAACTTATGCGTTTAAGAGCATGCCATTCGGCCTATTGTTGGCGTATACTAAATTAAATGCCCATAAAACGCCAACGAGTTATTAAAACTCATTAGTAGGTAAAAGCATTTAGCAGAGTATTTATGGCAGGGCAGCGTTTGCTGAAGTAAGACATGGCTAGAATCATCACAGTGCACAATAAGTGGTCAAAAAAAGGAACAAACGTCATTAAGAAATAAACTCTTTATTTCAGCTAAACGATAAAAATATTTAAATCAAATAGTAATTTTAAAAAAAGAAAAAGTTACTTACAAAAAAAGAAATTATGGTAGCTCTTTAATTGTTAAAAGAAAGACAAAATAAAATAATTATTTACCCATTCCCTTTCTGATACAATTCAAGTTTTACGAAGCAGCTCCGATGCTATTCCCGTCAAAAAAAAGAGAGAGAGTTATTCGATTTTTTCTAAACACCTGTTCAGCTAAAGTAAGAATAACATCATCAACGTATGACGTCATTCCTCCCGATATTTGAATAAAAATACTTTGCATAACTGAAAACGTTTTTTTTTTTAACTCCGCTTATCGGCGGTAAAATAAAACATCCTTTTAATGTTAAAATTAATTAAAAAATGCTAAAGTAAATTAAGATAAATATGTATATTGGAGAAAGAAAATATATTATGGCCGAAGATAAGAATATTTAGGGTAAGTAGTGCTAACAGTTTCCTCCTACACTTAGAAGCGCGTCGGGCAATGTGAACTCAGTCCAAAATAGGACTGGTACACGACAAAGGTAAAAAAACCGCATAAAACTAGCATTTATTTAACATAGTACTTAAGTACCTTTAAGTTCCTACAACATAAAATTAAATTTAGAACTTCGCTAATATTAATAATACTATGTTAATATCAAAATATTTTTCAAACAGGCTTTGTAATAAAAATCATTTACTCAAAAGAAGCTACAAAATTTTTTATAACTTAATACCAAACAAAACTACTTGAAAAAACTACATTTTGATAGAGGAATAACTCACTAAAAAGGGCATTGCTTATAAGCGTTGTAAAACCATTGGCAAAAATTACTTCTTTCCTCTATTTTGTTTTTCTAAATCATAAGGTTATTATTAAATTAAAAACTCTTAATTTCCCCAAATTCATATTGTATTTAATTAACCATATTAGATATTTTCGTAAAGCAACTTCCGCAAAAATCCTTTTTAAGACGCCTTTATTAAGCATCGATCCACAGTGCCACTATAAACAAACAAAATTTTTAATGTGGTATTGTCGGCTCCATCACGATTTTTTTCTATCAAATAAAGGATGTTTGTAACTGATAGACATTTATGTACAATCAGCCAACACACTATGCACTAACATTCAAATTTTCTTAAACTATGCTGTTTTATTGGGACTTGTATTTTTCAATAAATATTCAAAATTCAGGATATTTATTCGATTTTTATTATAAGTTTTATTTTGATAAATACGTAAAATGTTTTGTTTGATTGAAAGAACCATATACGGCCTGCGGCCACCCGCGTGCGGTGCACGCGCTGCACACCTGCTAGGATCAGCCCTGGGTTCAACAGAAAATTAAGCTTTCCTATCATTTTAGAAAAAAAAAAACATAATTGGTAAATAGGGAACTGAAACATACCCCAAGAATTAAAAAACTTTTTGGCTTTTATTTTTAAATAATAAAAGCCCCAATAGGATGAAGGACACAAAAATCTTCATACCAAAATTCACAGAATAATCATATGGATGAAAAGTTAAAAAATACATTAAAAAAAACCTACTGTTTTAGGCTTTTATGTTCTCAGGGTTACTTTTTTAACTTTACACAATTATCTCAAGAACATTTTATGTAATCTTTCCTTGCACCTGAAATTCTTTTAACCCCTTAACAATCGGATAATTTTGAAGAAAACGGTCATAAAAGTGCCTATTTTTTTATTGAAAAAAATTATATAAAATAAAGTACATGTTCAATATATGTATTCATTTTTTATGTTTAGATTAATTTTTAGCTTGAAATACGAAATTTATTTTTTTAAGTAAAGCAAACATTTAGGGTTATAATCACTGAATGTTGGCTTTCCAACAAAAAAGAAAATTTTTAAAAAAACATGTGTTTTAAACATTAAATGAATTTTATTACACTTTTGCATAATATACATAAACATTGGTAATTTTTTTTGTGAGATAAGTTTCAAACTAGAGATGCAAAGGCCAAAATCACAAACTGGACAGTAGTACCGAGTTTCCTTTCCGCATCTCTAATTGTTTTCATCTCTTTTGGAACAAACAACTTTGCATTCTCTTGATGGTTGCCACTTTTTATCAGTTGGAGGTATCTGTCTAATAAAATGTCTTTTAATCAAACGGTTGGGGTTATTCTCCGAATTCGGCTGGCCTCTTTTTGCAGTGGTTTCTGATATAGAATACTTTTCAATAAGTTCATCTACTAAAGATAAACGAACATCAAATGTGATTTTTTGCCTTCTTGTTTTTTATAAATAAGGTACTAGTTCAAAATAGTTGGATCTAACAAATAAAAAAATATTTTCTTATAGTACTTCTTACCTCGTTTTCTAGCAATTCTGTAATCTCCAATATAATACTCTACAATGTCTACTGCTCCGCTATTTTTATTGTAGTCAGTGACAAAAAAGTACTAAAAGTACAATTCGATTTACTTCCTGACTAACTGTAGGGATGAACAACCTATGGCCCGCGAAGCTTTTAAAGTTGGCCCGTGAATGTCTTATAAAAGGAAGAGTAATATGAAATGAAATTTACCTTTGTTAATTAAACAGGGAAGAATCGTATACGAAAACAGTATTACAGCAAATACTTATTTTACAGTTGTTCATGAAGTTTAAAAAAAAAATTTGTTACGTGGCTTTTCAATATGTTTCCTTCATGGCTATCTGCGAGTACGAGTTTTTGTATAGCAGAAGCTCGAGGACGTGATCATCGGAAGCCGTTATTTCTTCCATCGCATGGTCTGGATGCAGAGAAAATCGAAGAACAAATGCGTATTCACGCACGCATGCCAGAACAGTCTTGATTCGAAATTATGCTGAGCCAATTAAAAGAACCTATCGAACTCACATTTTTCTTCATGGTGCAGGTTACCAATAATAACTTTAACTTCTACTTAGCTGCAACGATCATTCTTTTAAGAAACCCCGTGGTTTTGCTGGTAGATCGGGAATGTTGAAATCGCTGTCGCAGAACGGATCTGATATACTTTTTTGATTTCACATTTTTAGTCTTATATCATTTATTTATAAAGCCATATAAAATATTTTAGGTAATGAGAGAGAAAAAAGGTGATTTTCAAAATCGGAAATTTCAAGATGCATGGACAGATAAATACTGTTCTTTTTTTCAATGATACTGTCACATGCTTTGTAGTTTCAAGATTTCTGTGGCAAAAGAGTATAACATAAAGCAGCATTATGAAACAAAACAAAAACATTTTGCATCTATGAAAGAATATGCACGATCACAAAAAATCGAACAACTAAAAAAAATTTTTAGTAGCCAAACAATTATTTTTCAAAAATGTACAATTAACTTGAATTCATATGTGGAAGTTAGCTTAGGTGTCGCTGAAATTATAGCTGAAGAAGGTCGGCCATTCACAGATGTTAATTTTGTTAAAATGTGTTTGTTAATTGCATCTGAAAAACTTTGTCCAGAAGCAAAAAGGAAATTTGAAAATATAAGCTTAAGTGAATGACTATTCAAAGAAGAATTCAACAGTTGAATGAGGACATTGATAATCAAGTAAAATCAGCTGCTTCAAACTTTGTATGTTTTTCTTTAGCTTTTGATGAATCTATAGATCAAACATCAGTTAGCCAATTGCGTGTGTTGTGCATGTGCCATTTTCTTTGGGGCACTTGCGTTTGTCTCACTCATGAATTTAAACAAATCAAAAATAAATAGAATAGCAGGTGAGAGCTTTACATCTGTTTTACTTATTGCCACAACAAGTCTTAAGCCTGACATAAAATCAATTGCAAATATTCAGTCCCAGACATCTCATTAAATTTTACAAATTTTAAGTGCTAATTTATTTAAAAAAATTAAATTGTGTTAGTTTGCCACCTTTAAGCAGGAATATTCTTTTGAGCATTTTTTGAGTTAAAGTATTTTAATCATTCTGAAAGTCTTTGTGTTTCATCCATTTATCAACTGCATAATGTGTACATGAGGAAAATAAGCATTTATTGTGATAAATGCGTATTATCATAAAACAGTGTTTTCAAGTTTATAACATATTTGCTATCGCATGATACTTTGGCCCTCGATATGATCCTATTAAATTTTTTGGCCTCTCATCTAAAAAGGTTGTGCATCTCTGGTATAATGTATACAATATTAAAAAATATATTTTTTTATCAATTTTTTTTCCAGAATTTTTACCCACGTGTTTTTACGAAGAGCGCAACTGAGAGTACTTGACCTAAGATTAAAAAACCGTATCGCTACTATATAATTTTGTTGTGTTGACATCTAGTTTTAAAAAAATAATAATTATCGATAAAAACGTTAAAAATAATCTGGTGCAACCATCTGGTGTATAGATTAAGAAAAAAAAAAAACAATATTCCGGGCTTAAGAAATAGATTGTTTCAAGCTTTTACGGCAAGTTAGTTTTCAACACTCCAGCCTGGAAATATCACGGGCACAAGGAATAGAGAGGGAAATTTCACCCTGTTAATTTGACAGGAGTGAGAGGCAAGGGGTTAAGTGTTCTTCTACATCAAACTTCTTTATGTTGAAGACACACGATAAAATGTATCCAATTTTAAAAAAATCTGAAAGATTTTTTAGTTTTTGGCACATTGTTGAGAGACATAATGGATTTTCAGTTTCATGTGAAGCAAACACAAAATCATATCTCAGCACAAATTGAGATGCAAATGCTTCACCTTTGTGCAAATGTGAATGCAAAATCCACCCAGCACCAACACCCATATTAAGCACATTGCTAAATACTTTACAGTGCCCTTTTTTGCACCTAAACATAGAGGTCAATATAAATTCATGGTGTGTCTAGGCAATCAAATCCTCTCATTTGATAATTGTGCAATTTTATGAGATTTCGCTAAGAAATGTCAATTTATGTGTGTTTAAAAAATCTTTAGGTTTCAGAGGCAGGTTCATGTGTTGAATATTTGGATGATACAATCATTACAGAGCTGTCTTCCCGAAGGCTATGCCGCTTCCAATGAGTTTCATGGGAGCTATTTCTTCATCATTTATGTGTTTGTAGAACTTTCAGTTTTACCAGAAACAAATACAGGCAGAACACAGATTCTTTTTCATCAATCAAACATCCACTTTCTTCTGGAGGCAGTTGGCAAATGTAGATCAATCTTCATATATTATGTTCAGAAGTCCAGTGTTTTTTCTGTACCCAAAATAGTTTTGAATAAGACATCTAATCAACATTAAGTATTTTTATTGACTGAAGGAAACATGCAAAGTATCTTTGCATGTTTAGAAAGCATGTATCATGTGATTCTCTAATATGATTCATTCTCCAAATATGTTATAAGCAATGTCTATCAACAAACTCACATGTTTTTCTGAGGCTGCAATGAGCAATCCACTTCAGATTCACTGAGAATGTGTAAAAAAGAAAGAGAGGGATATGGAGAAATTGAGAATCAAACATTTCTGTGAGTCCTTACAGAAATGCTAGCATTCAGAAATTTTCTCCATTCTTCTATGTACAATAACAAAAGTAACTGTATGTTAAAAACAATACCTCTACATGCCATTCCATCTATGAAACATCCAAATTTTTCAACAACCCCCCCCCCCCATTTTTTTTAAAGAGAACTTATAGTCTATCAACAAAATGATAATTTTTTTTACTACTCTCATTGAATTATTATATTTGTAGAATTTTATATGAAATTTTAAATGTTTATAACACACAACACTATTTATTTCAGCAACATTTCCTTGATACTAAAAAAATTATTCATGTGTTTTCTTTCTGCATTATTATTTTTAAGCAGAAACATGAATACAATTGTACATTTCATTAAATTTTAAAAATTATGTTCTGTTTATGGAACAGTGGTATGTAAAAGGTTTAGATGTAATAATTATTTAATCAATGAACTTAAACATAAAATGAACACAAATATTGATAGATTCATTGATTTAACATTGACTATATTACTAAAGGTCTCAGAAAGATATGATAAAAGATTTTACAATAAAATGTAATTATTACGATTAATAATTAAATTTTGTAAGGTAGCTTAAAAGCTTATAATAAAATATTCATATATAGAAAGAAATCAAATACATGAGAATTTCAAGATCAAATCCGATAATATTAAAACAACATTCAATAATAGATTGCAACAGGAAAAAAAAGGTAGAGAAAAAGACCACTCACATGCTCCAACCATGACATAAAGAGCGAATCTGTATAGAGTGTATTTACGTGTGGGATCTTTACTGCATAGACCCATCCCCGTCATCACAGTGGCCAGTATGTCTAACAGAAGAGTGATCACACACAGGGCTGCTGCCCACTGGATGTATGCTGAGCAGAAAAGAAAAATCATTAAATCAATACTTTAAAATCAAATAATTTTGCATCCCAACAAAACTTCCAAGAATCAATTTTTAACACACAACTAAAAAGTGGCACTTGTGTATTATCGCAAACACCTAATGCCATAGCTTCATGATAGCCTTAGAAGAAATTCCTAGTTTAGTTTTTGATAAGCAGCATATATTTATATCATTTTTCCCTTCCATCAATTTTTCTCTTAATCCAATTTATAAATTGTACAAAAAGAGCAAAAACTGTTTCAGGGATATAGCATTTTACCTCAAGAGAGCAAATGTGGACATTCCTATGACCTGAAATTTAATTTGGAAAAAGGCAATTTGAAAATGCATGGATAAAACACCACAAATGCATTTGAAATAGAGAGGGCAATTGGTTTGAAATTAGTCGCCTGACTTTAATCACAATTTATATACTTTGGTCAATCTTAATTCTGTTGCAGTGAAACTTGAAGCTAAAAAAGAATCAAAAGAAATATCTTTTAAAGTTTAAAACTCTTTAAAAATAAATAAACTAATCAAAATTTAAAACATCGCTATGTTTGTAAACGGGCAGTAAATAACATTTTACATTGTTATTCTACAATAGAAAAATAATCAGACTTGAAAACATGTTTGTGATACATACACAAATACTAAAAAAGAATTAAAAACATAGCATTAAAATAGTACATTATATCTAATTGAAATAGCAAATAATAAATATAATTATGAACAAACTGTTAATGAAAATTTGACAGATTTTGAAAAACACAGTTTATCCTTTTAAAAATACAAGCATTGGAAGCATCCGATTCTTTCAAATTGATTACATTAAATACCTGTCCACTCAAGAAAGCCAAATAACAATTCTAAAAGAAAGGGATAATTTCTGAGGCAGATTTCAAGCCCAACCTGCATGAAGATATAATTTTTTTCCAGTTCCAAATAATTAATACATTTTTTGCATGTAAAAAGGCATTTGTATGTGTTGGGTTTTAATAACTATACTCATGCAGTTTTCAGTAAAAGAAAACTTTAAGACATCAGAAACTTTTTTCAAAATTATTCTCCAGACACAATACTTTGTGAATAAGCCGTTTTTGTTAACAACCGCAATTGAATGCATAACCCTAAAATGTCGAGCACATCCTTATCCAAACATAGTTTGTTTTCTTTCTGCAAAATAATTTCTGATGGCATTAACATGTCTAAATGGTGAAATCCCCCCCCCCAAATACTTTCATTCCCCTTCCTCCCAATACAATACTTTTCAAATTATGCAAGAGTTAGACAATGGCTAGATGGGGCTCGTTATTTTAAACTAAGGTCAGATTACAAAAAAAGAGCCAACAGATATCCAAAAACTATTCAGAACCATTTTAAATCTTGTCTGCTTTAAAAAATAAACATTTGATACTCCACGCCACTAATTTTCGTGTCCCACATGGCTCAGTCAGATTTTATTGTGGAATTAAAACGACCCTTGAGATCACTTAGTCATGACTGGTTATGATACTTACGGACTTTCCTGGCTGGGTAGCATCCAGGCTTCACTTTAAGCTCAAAGGGCAGTGGTTGCATGGCGCCGTTATCGACGCATTGTTCCCAGAGGCCCTGGCGGAATTTCTCCGCGGTCAGCCAATTTGAGGACGCCAGGCAAAGAATCATCAGCAGGATTACTATCAGCCCACAGATGAAAGCTATCACCTGAAACATGAAATATTACAGTCATTTTTAGACCTAAAAAAAGAAAACATTGAGAACAGGTAGTGCCATAACACAACAATATTGTAATTGAGGCTAGAAAGTCTATTTAAAACCAGGTGCGTGCAAGTTTTTTTTTTTATGTATTGAATAAGGAAAAGAAATTTGAGTACCGGTCATAAATTTTTTGCGCCTGCCCGGAATGAACACCGGTTTCTGAAATGCTTGTTTTCTCCATCTTCATTAATGACTGTGTTCAAATAAAACACATTGGTCTACTCGTTGATAACATGCAAGTACTCTATGAACACCTGTCATAATGGACAGTCATTGTTACTTAAAGCAATACAGAGGTTGGGTATACAATTAAATTAACTTAATTCAAAATATAGTCAATGGTAGTACAGATTCGCTAAGAGATTACACATTTTAGAGTTCGAAAAAAAGAATAAAGGCGAAGAAATTCCACAGATAACTGATCGATGAAAGTCCTGAGTTGAAATCCGTAGCTTTTTTAATAAAAAAACAATATTGAGCATATCAAAACTAGAAAAAGTTACTTGTTATCCTCTAAATTATTGAAAGTTTTTCCGTTCAAATTGAGGAACATCTGAAAGCCCTCAGAAACAGTTCAAGTTACTTAAGGCATTGCAGTATAAAGACAGGCACAGAGGATTTCGTAATTTTGACGGATTACCAAGACGAACTTCGTAACTTGCGATTTCATCAGGTCAAGTGATGAAGATGACCCCCCCACACGCACACTCACCAAAATTCTACATCACTCTAACGAGAAGACTTTGACCGCAACATCTATTTTTCTCTGGATTGTATACATCTTATTGTTCCGCGTCAATAGTACAGTTTTTTTAGCCTAGTCTTTAATTCGCTCCATGATCTTATACAGTTTTAGAGTATTTTCAACATTATTATATTAATAATAATGAGAAAAAAAAACACATTTCTCAGTCCGATAAAATTCTGTCTTTTAGCTTCTTCAAAAAATGTTACTTCGGCATATTTTCGATAACATTTAAATATTAACATATGTGTGTGCAATCTTATTTGAAAATATATTTATAATAATTTTACTAAATTTATCTCTCTTAAACTTAAAAAAGAAAGAAAACATTGCAACAACTCACCTATTACTGACCTAACTCACAAACTTTAAATATTCGAAAAGAATTTTTAAGAATTGCCTTTTCAATACTTCGATCAGCAATAACACAATTACTCATATGAATATATTTATAATTACACAATAATATTGCTAAATTTCTCTTGATGCATAAAAAGAGAGAAGTAACCCATCTATAAACACGTGCTATATTGACATAACATAATGATTCCGAAAAATTATTCATAACCGATGATTCAGAAAAAAAATAAAAATTTACAATAAACAAGACAAATTGCATTTTTTAATACTGGGAGCAGTAATGCACGTCTCTTTCTAGTAGTGGAAGCTGTCAGATGAAAAACAATTTAGCGTCAATTAATATTATTTCGATTTAATCCAAAAATGAAATTGTACAAACCATATACTCTTACCTACAACTGTGGATACGTATAAACAAAAAGATTTCATTGACATTAAAATAAGCTAGTTTTCTTTTAACTGAGTAATCTTTTCAGGTAAAATCGTTATTCATTTATGTGAATTTATTTATTACATAAATGTATACACGTATATATATATATGTCAGGGTCACGCGGTAAATTTATTATATTACTCATTAGTGACGTAATGATGTAATGGTTTAAACGAGCTGCTTGTGTATCTTGTCTTTGGCAAGTAGCCAAAAGAATGTAGTAGAGATTTCTCTGGAATAAAATGGTGGATTGATGCTGCTCTGATGAGTTTAGTTTTTTTTAGTATGAATTGGGTTCACGGCTGACATTTGTGCGAGAAAACCGAAATGGATTTCGAATCGTTTAGAAGATTAAGGATTTAAAAACTGTTTTGAAGATTGAGGATTTCGAACTGTTTTGAAGATTGTGAATTCCAATTATATCCAACGTTTGATAAAATGGCGTTTTTAGGAAGAGCTTTGAAGGTAGATTTGAAGTGTTTGGCGGAAGAATTAGGATAAACTGTAACGGAAGAAATGAAAGTTTCTGCTTTAAAAAATATGATATTAGCAAGTGAAGAGTATGAAGAGGCGTTCGCGAAAGAATTACTGCACAGAATAGTAAGTGAAAGAGAAGCAATAAAGTGCCAAGAAAGAGAAAATGAAATAAAGCGTCAAGAAAGAGAAGATGAAATAAAGCGTCAAGAAAGAGAATATGAATTAGAAAAGTTGAGGATAGAAGCTTCGATAAGGAATAATGGTTTTAGGAGAGAGATGAACTCTCAGAAGGAAGGAATACAAGAACAAGTACCAGTTGGATTGCAAAAATTAATGCGCACTTTTGACCCTAAAGAAGGTGATATAAGTTTTTACTTAATACTGTTTGAAAGACAAGCACGAAGAGTTAATATTAAGGAAGAAGACTGGGTTACGAATCTTGTTGGACTATTGCCGTTAGAAATGACGAATTTGATTGCCAGGGAACCTGAGGAAAAGGCAAATGACTATGAGCATATAAAAAGTATGTTATTAAAAAGATTTAAATTGAGCCCAGAAGCATTTAAAATAAAATTTAAGAGGCATTGTAAATCGACCGAGTACACTTGGCGAGATTTTGGATTTGAGTTGACGAACTATTTTAATGAGTGGATTTCGGAACTAAATATCTACGATTTTGACAGTCTGAAACAACTTGTCATTGTAGAACAGATGAAGGAACAAGTATCCAGGGATATACAACAACATTTTATTGATGATTGGGGTAGAATTGTAACAGTTGACGATCTTGCTGAGAAGTTAGATGATTATGAAAACGCAAGGCAATATAATCAGGCCACTAAAGCTACTTCTTCTCAACCGTATAGAAATTCCTATCGGGAAAAGCCTGGCACGTTCAATAGAAGATGTCATACATTGAGTGTGAAGGATATAGACAAGAATCTAACAACCGCAGTGGATACGATAAGCGAAATTCTTTCCAAAAACCAGTTACATGTTTCAATTGTGGACGAGTAGGACATTTTGCGAGATTTTGCAGGGATAAGAAAGATGGGAGAGAAAAGACCGAGGGTAAGTTGCTGAGGTAAAGGTATCTGAAGTGCAAGTGGCAGAAGTCAAAGTAGTTGAGGATGAAAGCAAAGTAGTCACAGCGAGATTCAATGGCGAAGTTTTAATGGAAAATAAGAAATGCAGGGCAGTTCATTTAAAAATGTCTGATCTTAAAATAGTAAAAATTTCTTATGGTGGAGTAGAATATGAAGCTGTAGTAGATTCAGGTGCACAAATTAGCGTGTTTAAAAGCAGTGTAGTAGGGAAGGAAGTCGATTACAAAGGATATATAATGTTGCAACCTGCATTTGGTGATTGTTTAAAGGCTGAACTAAAAGAAGTGGATATTGGTTTGGTAACGAACGGGTATATTACGCCGGTAATTAAAACGGTGGTGGCAACTGTGGATAGACTGAACGCTGATATATTAATAGATACTGAAACTTATGAAGCATTATTAGAACAAGAGAGAATATACAATCCCAGATTTACAGCTTAAACTTAAGATCAGATTCCCCCAAAAAATTGTTAGATGAAAGTGTAAATACTGAGGAGGAAGAACAGGAGCTAACAATAACAGAATATGATGAGGAGAATGAAAATAACACCGAAGAATTCAAGAAACAGCAAAAGAGTTGCGATACTCTTCAAGAAGCATGGAATTTTGCTAAGCGAAAAAAAGGAGGATATGTGATAGAAAACGATATCCTGTACCATGAAGAGCTGTTGTGCGGAAATAGGATAAAACAGTTAGTGATTCCCGAAATTAGGAAGAGGAAGATACTAGAAATTGCACATGAATCAGTGTTCGGAGCACATCTAGGAGCTCATAAAACAATTCAGAGAATCAAGTTTTCATTTTATTGGCCAGGAATGGTGAAGGAGATTAAAGCATATTGTAGTTCTTGTCATGGTTGTCAGTGCAGAAAAGTTAGATCCAGTATCGTCACAGGGACATAGATATATACTTTGTTTGATGGATCAGCATTCTAGATGCCCGGAAGCAGTCCCGCCCAAGTCACTAACGGATAAGAGTACATGTGAAGCACTGCTCGAAATATTCAGTAGAACAGGCATTCCAGAAGTGATCGTAATGGACAATGCGACAAATTTTACAGCAAGTTTAACGCAAGAGTTTTTGAAGATTTTAGGAGCTTGCCCACGTTTTTCGACACCATACCATCCAGAAGGAAACGGGTTAGTTGAGAGATGGAACCAGACTCTCAAGAACATGTTGCATCACATTATTAGAGAGGAAGGAAGAGGTTGGCATAGGCATATACCGTTTTTACTATGGGCTTACCGGGAAGTTCCAAATGCAACTACCGGTATACCACCTTTTCTGCTAATGTATGGAAGGGAGCCGAAAGGTCCGTTGTCTATATTGAAGTCAATTTGGACTGGAAACACGTTATTACCTCTGAATATGAAGGGATCAGTAGAGAGTTACTTGAGAAAATTAAAAGAAAAGTTAGAAGTATCAACCCGCGAGGCAAAGTTAACGAGTGATGTGCAACAAGGTAACTACGCTAAATATTATAACAGGCAAAAGAAACATCGAGAATTGGCACCAGGGGATCAAGTGCTTGTTTTGATACCTGATTCAACGAATAAACTATATTCTAGATGGACAGGTCCAGTTAAAGTTGTTAAAAGAGTAAAAGCAAATTCATATTATTTGCCTGAAGGTAACTTAAGATTACTGCATGTTAACAAGATTAGAGAATACAAAGCGAGAGTTCAAACGGTTGGAGTTATTTATGATATCGATGATGAATTTGGTGAGATATATGAAACGCCAACAGTTCCTGCTGCTGAGAAGAATGATGAAGCATTGGACAGAGTGAAGTTGGATTACTTATCTAAGAAGCAACAAAATCAACTAAAAGATCTTTTACATCGACACAGAAGGTTGTTTTCTGAAAAAATAAAAAGAGCTTAAGTTGGTGAACACGTGATAAAACTGAAAGCTGAGGAGGAGACGATGAAACCCAAAACTTATAAGATACCGGAAAACTTAAAGAGGAATGTAGACGCACAGATAGACGAATTGTTAGAGTTAGGTCTGATTGAACCTGTTGTAAGTGAAACAGCATGCCCAGTAGTATGTGTTCATAAAAAGGATGGAACACTTAGGTTATGCATAGATTTCAGAAGTTTGAATGCTCTTACCGTACCGGACGCATATCCAATGCAGAATATGATGGAGTTGAATTTCTTAGTAGGGAAGAAAAAATTTATTACTGTTCTAGATATGTTGAAAGGATATTGGTCTATACCAATGGAAGACAGCAGCAAACATCTAACAGCGTTCCGTACTCATCGAGGACAGTACCAGTGGAATGTATTACCATTTGGGTTAAGAAACGCTGCTGCAACTTACCAAAGAGTCATGTCTAAAGTGGTCCAAACTATATCTGGCTTTGCATGCGCGTATATCGACGATTTAGCCGTATTCTCTGATACATGGGAAGAACATTTAGATCATCTGGAAGAAGTTTTCAAAAGATTGGAGCATTTTAACTTCTCGGTGAATTTAGGAAAGTGTGAGTTTGCAAGACAACAAGTTAAATACTTAGGACATGTCATTGGTTCAGGTAGACATTCACCGCACAAAGAAAGAATAAAAGAGATTCAGAACTTAGAGGCACCAACGACCAAGAAGCAACTGAGAAGTGCATTAGGATTATGCAATTTTTATAGACAGTATATTCCAAACTTTTCAAAAATTGCTCTACCATTGACGGAGCTCACGAAAAAGAAAGTCCCTAATGAGATTCCATGGAGCAAGGAGGCTGAAAATGCTTTCAAGGAGTTGAAGACAGCACTATGTGGAATTACAGAGTTGCAAGTCCCAGACATAGAGAAACCGTACTACTTGTATACGGATGCATCTCAGACGGCGGTCGGATGTTGTCTAGGTCAGTCGGATGGAGAAGACAACATTCATCCCATAGCTTTCGGGAGCCAGAAACTGAATCCAAGCCAACAAAAGTGGTCAACAATTGAGAGGGAAGCGTATGCTATTATTTGGGCTCTGAAAAGATTTGAAACTTTACTGTGCGGAGCAAAGACATTCTTACTAACCGATCATAATCCCCTAGTGTTTCTCACTAGTGCTGCATCCCAATGTCCGAGATTACAGCGGTGGGCGTTGGCAATTCAACGCCATGACATTGAAGAAGTCACATAAAAGGATCAAAACTAGTTAATGCAGATGCGCTATCCAGACTGTAAGTGTAAACCGTAGTTAAATAAGAACTTTTAGAAGAATTTAAGAATAATTGAACTTTAAACTTTATTTTTAGATGATTAAGTTTAGTATATTTGTGTAAAATTTAATGTGTTGGTTTTTTATGTAGTGTATAATCTTAAGATAGTGCTTAAGCAGTGTTTTTTTGTGGGTGTAACGTGTGACCCTTAGGTTGTTTTAGCCATATTTGATCTTCGGATCTAATATGACTCTCGGGGGGAAGGTGTCAGGGTCACGCGGTAAATTTATTATATTACTCATTAGTGACGTAATGATGTAATGGTTTAAACGAGCTGCTTGTGTATCTTGTCTTTGACAAGGATTCAAAAGAATGTAGTAGATAGATTTCTCTGGAATAAAATGGTGAATTGATGCTGCTCTGATGAGTTTAGTTTTTTTAGTATGAATTGGGTTCACGGCTGACAATATATATAGTAAATTATGTTCCTAGTTTTAAATATTATCCCCAATATCTGGATTTATTAAAAATCAATTATAATAATGACTCTGCAAACTTCTTAGACCTACAATTAACTGTTAAGAATAATATACTAATTAGTACTATTTTTGATATAAGAGACTCTTTTGATTTTAACATTATTAAGATGCCTTTTTGGGAAAGTAACCTACATCTATCTATTTTTAGAAATATCATCTTAAATTTAATAAAAAGAAATAACGATCTAGTCACAGATAATGATGTTAAGCAAAATAATTTTAAGCTATTCTGCAATAATTGCTTGGAATACAACTATCCAAGTAATTTCATTTTTAAATATATTTCTAAATTATCTCTCTAATTCTCCTTTTTAATGTTTAAGTATTATTCTTTGTTTTTTTCCTTCTGTTTTTTATTATTTTCAATTTGTTTTTGTTTGCTTTGTTTAATTACAAAAAAAAAACTATCCAGGTGGCGCCACTAATTTTTGCTTCTGGTTTTACCAACTTAACACGTCATTTTTAACGGTCATTTTGCGTGATTGCTCTCGTACGTACAGTTGTTTTACCGCTCTCCGGTTATTTGCATTTTTTCATGTAAGTTTTTGCTTCATTATTCTTTTTTAAATTATTTTTATTTGTATTTTGTTAAGATTCATTTCCTTTTATATTTTCTATTATTTTTATTTTGGTTGCAAATTACACGTGGTTGGTTTTAGGCCTAACTTTTCAATATTGGTATATTTTCCTGTTATGTATAAAATTTCTGCTGAACAGGGGAAGGTTGGATCCATAAAATATATTTAACCCTAATTTTGCTGGCCTTAATTCAGCAACAGCTTTAGAAATCATAACAGGTCTTCATATTAGTCTATTGACTCTTTTGGCTTCTTACATTTTAAAGTTCTAATTCTGTTCCATGTTATACATAAGCTTAGTTAATTCTTCTACAATAGACTTTTCCATCATTTTTAAAAGTTGTGTTTCTTGAAATCTGGTTTAAATCTTCTAGCTTCGTTAGTGATATAATTTTGTATTATCAATTTTATTATGCCATATATTTCTTTCATTTTATGTTACTATATATATATATTAACAAAATAGATTTTTTAAAAAACTAAATATATTACTTTATGGTTCGCTTTTTCATGAAGTTAAATGCAATAAAATATTCCGTAATACTTTATATTAATAAGGTAAAAATATATTAGTATCTTCCAATAAGGAACCTTGTGTTTGACACAATATGTCCTAGAGCCAGAAATTTAAACCCAACAGTTTAATTAGAAATTCAAGTCGTATTAATCTTTAAATAAATGATATACAAATAAATACCTTAGTCACAGGTTTTTTTAAATTTGAAGTTCTTGAAAAATGAAAATTCCTAATAGAAAACGTTTAATTACTGTATAAATGTTTTAAATGAGTAATAAAATCTTGTACTTATAGAATTTTATTTAAAATATTCTGTTGTATGAATCTTTTTAAAACCCAGTGCGTTGTGTCAGAATAAGCCAGCATTTTTATTTTTTATGCAAACCCATAGAAAACGCGCCCCCAAGAGGTGCAATCACTTTATTACATATTCTGTTTTGTCTCTAAATCGAAGCGTAGAACAAACAATGTTGCAATTTTTTATTTCTCTGTTCCTTTCCTCTGTTAAATTATATTGGTTTATTAGGACATCACTATATTTAATTTATTTAAAGATAAACACAAACTTGTCTTCGAAATTTTATAAAGAAAGAATAAGAAACTTTTTTTAGTATCACCTAAATATAATATTCCTTAATAAGAGGTAAATACATAAAGTCCATATTCAAAGGAGACCGGTAGCAACATTAATTGCGCCTTATTCGAAGGTGTACCTTACAGGAGGTATTTCTGTATTTGTATATTATTTTAAGTCTTAAAAATTAATAAATAATTCGAAATTAAAGACACAATTACCTGTTGCTATTTCAAACGAGATAATTTTAAAGGATTGTGTTGTAACCAATTTCAACAAGCCAATTTCTTTGGAAGAGAGTTTATTGATGGTAGGGATCAGAAGAGAGTTTTTTTCAACTTCAGGTAACTACTCAAGAGTGAAATAAAACATCTCTTGAGGTTCGCTATCTTCCAAAATATTTTATTACCTCTTGTCCCCCTTCGGTTAGCTGACACTGGACATGCTATGGGTGTCCGGAATGTCCGTTGTGACCCCAGTCCGAGATGGGGAGAAAATTACAGAAGATGGTATAAATATATCAATTTTCATGATTTAACATATACTGCGGACTCGAACCTCCAAGGTTCAACAAAAAAGAAAATTGGCATTTAAAGTACATAGTAAAAAATCAGAAACATTAAATAAAAAAAATACCAGAATTTCAATTCTAAACACAAATATATAACTGGAAATAGCAAAAAAGATATATCAGATACATATTTAACTATGAATTCTGTCAGTAAGCCAGTCAAATATTTAACTGTGCATTTAAATACGAGTTTTTTTTTACCCAAAAGATATTTATAAATTTTAAAGGTAAACAATAACTTTTTTCAGCACACATAATTTTTAATTGTATGTAAAAGCAGAATCTAGAAGAACAACAGTTTGCCAAACGCTGCTCTAAGCGAAATATTCTGTTTTGTGCAAAATTGTCATGCTAAAAGTAATAATTAGGTTTTTCCATAATCGGAAATACATCAAAATTTCAAAAAATCTAAAAACAAGTTGCTTTTAAATATTATCAATAAATATAATATAAAATAAGGAGAATACCATTTTTTATTTCTTCCATTTCCGATTCAGCATCGGCTCAAGCATTTTTAGATTTTTAAACGTTTGTATTTGCATTAAAAATTAAAAATGTATGCCATGTAATTATTAATAAAACTGAAAACGGTTTAAAGTAATAAAAAGTGTTTAAATATATTTTCATCCATACTCCTTGCATAATTAGTATAATTTTGTGAGGCAAACATAAATTTTAAAATCTACCTTTGATCTCTTATGAAATGTCCCAAATATTTTGATAAATAATTTTCAAATGTAAATATTAACGAAACCTGTAGAAAGAAATATTTCGAAGGAATAAATAATTATTCTAAAGAAAGAAATTATTAGAAAATCGGATATAAAGAATTTACTTAGTTTATAATAAATAAATATGTCACACTATCTTTATTTTGCAGATGCTGTTACTAGCTTGATTTTTTATTTTCAACTTTATCATATACACAGAGACAAAAATTCTTTACCCAAATTAAAAGTTTTAATTTTTTAATGAAATTAATCTCTTTTAGGACTAAAGACAAAAATTGTTAACGACATAGGATAAAAAAACATTACAATTAAAAATTTCGAAAAAAAATCTTATTTAATATTAATGGTCCTTTACTGACTCACATGCGTTTAAGTTTAATCAGTTGAAGCTGAATCAATTATTTCTCTAATGAAGCTACTAAGACAGTGCTTCTCCAACTTTCAATGCTTGCGACCCAATTTTCAATCATAATTTTCATCGCGCCCCTTTCACATAGTAAAATTGCATTGAGTGCAATAATAATGCTCTTTAACGTTAAAGCTACAATACACGATTTTAATCATGAACTGTACAAATTATCAAGATAAATATTAAATTCTGTATATGACAAGCCTATGTGAATCACTAGTAATTTTTAAACTTGTTCTTAATTTAGAATTGTGATTGGTATCCTACTACCCTAAAATTGTGAATGGTATCCTACTACTAAAATTGTGAATTTCCTAAAATTGACAAATTTTTTGTATGATTTTATTTTATAGGCCATATTTTTAGCTTTATAAAAATACCAAATTTATTATTTTCTGTTCACTAGAAGAAAAAAAACTATAAGTGTTTTAGTAAGAGAAGATGCCATTACATTGAGCAAGATATATATGTCATACTTTAAAACGCGTTTTACTCGAAATGTCTGTTTTTTTAAATGCTCAAACGGAGCCAGCGATTGCTCAAAAAGTTTTGAAAATAATTAACTTAAATTTTTTGTGTATATTCTGTTTAACAGTAGAAGTGTTAACCTTCAGATTTATTAATCACCGTTTTATTACAAAATTTACAGTCCCTTAAGTGAATATATCACTGTTTTTTTAAGCAATTTCACATAACAAATAACAAAGTGCTCTAGTTTTTGTAAAAATTAAAATATCTCTTATCCTGAAGGTCACTTCGAAAATGAATAAGATTGCAATACATCCGAATTGAAAAATTGAAAATTTGTTTATAAACTTTTGGTACAGAATGGGCCGCGTTTGTGTTATTTTTTGTCAATTTTTACCCATTTTTTTCCATTTTAGTAATAATACTTTCTGTTTCTCTACTTAATTTTAACATATTTTTCATAAAATGTACTAAGCAAATCTAAAGACAAGAAAAAAAATTCCCATACCTCCATTTTTTAAGAAAAATTTTGTCGCAAGTGGTCGGATACCTTAGTTATCACAAATACATTGTGTAGTACTGATCCATTTATAAGTATATTATATCAAAGTAAATGTGTATTTTATTTTTTACTACGCCGAATGTATATTTTGTTTTGCTGCATTTCAGTAAATTTGTAATTTTTTAAATCCTTTGTTTTTGACTTTTCGATATGCTCGCACCCCCTCGCAAGGTTATCACGCCCCACAATTTGAAAAGCGATATACTAAGAGATAAATATTAATATATATAAATACTTGAAAATTTAAATGTTGCTGAAGTAATAATTACGTACGCTAAAAATATTAATTACTGTATTTAAGAGATTTTATTTGTATAACCGATTTTTTGTTTGTGTGTGTGTGGAACAGCTACATAAATGTTACATAAATATAATAAATATTAATGTAAGAATCTCACTCGAGAGAAAGTTAAGAAAAATAATGAATAAAAAAAGTTGCGAGATTGCTTAAAAATAATCTCCCTAAAATAGTTTGGTGGTTCATTCTCTTCCCGAAATTACTAATTCAATTAAATAGCTCATAATTAAGACAAATATCCAAAAAAAAATTTTTTTTTAATTAAAATATAGTTTTAAGTATTATTACTTACGTTATCCGCATTAATGAAGATTTTGGAACTTTGATCAGTGTGCTAAGTTACGAAATGCGATTCCTATAAAAACTAAATACTTTTATTTGACGAAGCGATGTTCGATAGACAGGAACTGATTTGGTTAAAAAGTTTCAAAGATTTACTCTTTCCCTCGACAAGCTGAAAACATTCTGGACTATTCTCGTGTGTGTGTTTTCTCTTATTACATACACTCTTACCCCATTGATGGGCTAACGAAAATTCCACCGTTCAGGAAGTTCAGGGTGAACGATCACAAAATGCCACAGTAGGGTCTGCTAAAATTTATGGCCGAGGTTGAAATCTACAGTTGGTGGCGTAAAGTACACCGTCGCATCGCTGGAGGGGGGCAGTGCTCTAGGGGGACCAAGGCCTGACAGCTGCTGAGTACCTACCCCTTGTAAAATCCAACTCGGAAGCCCAAAACTTGACTTTGCAGGTGGGCCCCAATGTTCTCAGTTACGCCATTATGCACATTCCAGTAAAAATAACTACTTCATGGATTATTTAAGCCCTGTGCAATTTCCGGGATTGCAAAAAGTACGGAAATCTGACGATTTCCCGGGATCCCCTTCATGTCAGTACAGTGAAAATCTTGTCATGATAAGCATATCTACCTGTATCCCGAGGTTGGGTGCCGATAAACTTGTAAAGTAAAAATTACTACGTAAAACAGCTTTTATTTTTTATTTTTTCCCCCCCAAATTTTACTAGCAGTGGTCGACTTTTCAATTCAGTCTAAAACAATATAATAATGTTCCACGTTTCCAAAGTGTAAATAATAATGGCTTAGAAAATAATTTCATCGAAGTTATTTCGTAACAAAAAAAATACATGTATATATTTCAAATTCTGTCTAAATGCCGCCCCGGACATGGATCTGGCTTGTCCGGCCATAGAGCCGCCCCTGTGGGCAATGTATATAAGAGTTGTAAAACCATAAGCAAAAATCACTTCTGCCCGCTACTTGGTTTTTCTAAATTGTTAGGTTATTATTAAATTGAAAACTTTTAATTTCCTCAAATGCATATTGCAAATTAAACATTATTAGATATTTTCGTACAGAAACGTTTCGCAAAAATCCTTTTTGAGACACCTTTGTTAAGCATCGATCCACAGTGCGCTGACAGAGCCACTCTTAAGCAAAAAAGAACCTTTTTTAATACGGGAAATCGGGACTTGATTTCTTAATAACTATTAATAATTCAGAATATTTATATTTGAAAAATTCGTCAAAAACTTTGCTTGATTCATCGAATCAAATACGGCCTGCGGCCGCCCCTTGTTTTGGCCGCCCGCGTGCGGTGCACGAGCTGCACACCTGCTAGGATCGGCCCTGATGTTGACGGACATAACATGCATCAGCCCTGTGTCATCAAAGGCACTAGGATTCGGAATGCCCTCCAATGGAAACAATGGCAGCTCTGAATTCCCAAATTATTCATATGCAAAGTAGAAACATTTACAGATACATGGGGGTTGTGGGTAGCCTAGTGGTTAGAGCATCCGACGCCAGACCGGAAGGCCTGGGTTTGATGCCCGATGCCAACAGATACTCGCCGAGTACAAACGGAAAACGTGCTCGTTAAATCTGTGGATCCAAATGGTGTCGCCATCTATCGTGAGCAAAATCATGCTGTCACCTTCATGGGCTAAAAGCTTAGGCTAATGACAGATGTATCTCTAGCCCGTTGCCATGATGAATTTCGTGGGCCTCGATCTGACTATGTCAGACAGGTGGCATAAACAACAACAACAGCAACAGATACGCGTACATATTTATACACGCACGCGAGAAAGAGAACCGTCACTTTTTTTTATATTTTCAGCAAGCACGCAAGATCGAAAAAACATCTTTGAAATATTTTTCTAATCAATTAATTCTTTTCTTTTTAACATGAAACTTTTTTCCAAAATCTTCACAACAATTAAGAGAAAACTTCTAGTTATTGTAAGCCATGTCTTACTTGTAGAACACATTCCGTATCTTGTACTTAATATTTGACAGTGGAGTTATCCAAAACGCCTCACTCAATGAAGAGCAAATTCATAACCTTGCACAAATATATAAAAAGCACCCTTAAAATCCACATATTATTTTCAACTATGGAATACAACATGTCCCACGGAAACAGTTTTTTCAATCTTTTCACGGCGATCCTATCAACTAGAGTTTATAGTCTTTCCACAATCATCGATCTTCTATTGCAACACGACACAAATTAAGTGGCCATGGTAGCCAAGTGGTCAAGGTATCGGATCATGACTAGCGTGTCATGAGTTCGAGCCCCAGTACCACTGAAGACCCGCTGTGTAGGGGAGCGATGCACGTAAAATCTGTCGAGAGCCAAACGTCCTCCCGTTGGTGTGGTAGTTAGGAGAGGGGGTGCCAGCTCAAGTGTCATCCTCGTCACTTGACCATGGTTCAAAATTTTGTGGTCCGTTGCCAAAAGCCCTTGTGTAGCTGTACAGAGCGACGTTAATATTCCCTCACTCACTGACACAAATTGAGATTTAATGTTTTGGTATTTTTAATATCCTGTTTAAGCACATCTATACCAGAAAATAATTTCGAAATACCAACATGGTACGTACATGAACACACGAATGACACGTCATTTTTTCAAACGTATCACGATGCTGCCTAAAATACAAAAAATGATCCTATCCAACTCTGATGGCACTGTGGCGAGTTTCTGCTCACATGCACCAGTTTTTCATAAAATGTTGAATTAGGCTACCATTAGATATTACTCTAACACTTTCCTAATAAGTATTGCCATTGCATTCAACTACCACCAATACGTTTCTGAAATTTTAGTTTGTTGTCCTCCAAGAATTGTTTACTGGTAAGTTTCATCAAAACAATACTCAAACATTTTCCAATGACCACGAGTTCTTCTATATATCGAAAACATGTGATCGATGATTAGCAAATGACTGAGCCAACATACACTATCGGTTGGTTGCAACAACAGTTGAATTCGGGCAATGGAGTGACAAACCCTAACACACATTCACGAACCTTCTTTCTCCTTCAACATAACTGTAACTATTGAGAATTTTATGTAGTCATGACCAATTTACATAAAATTTTAAGCCTTCTGTGTGTGAGTTTTGCAAGTTGAACAGTGCCGTTTTAAAAAAAATTTAGCTTTATGAATGAAGTCTATTGTTCAAAAATTTGGTCCTTTATGGTGTTGCATTTTGGGTAGCCAACACTGTAGTTATCAGTAGCTTGCAACGTCAAATAACGTAGAAACAAAAGAAACGATAATTTTGCAATATAGGCTACCAGAGTATTTATTACATTAATAAAATAAAGTTACATAAGACCTCAAAATTTTATCGAAATACGCATTTTTTTAGTTTCCGATTAATTTCTGAAATTTTAAATTAAGTACAGTAAAGCTTTTTTTTTCTCATTTTTTTTGCAGTCTTTATTTTTGTGAAATTTTACTTTTGTGCGATATTTTTTTTATGTGGTATATGGATTTCAAGGGCTTTGAGGCCACTGTAATGTTTTTTATTTTTTTTATTATCAATGTACAGATATACACTTCAAGATGCTCTGTTCATTGGAAATAAACAATCTCTCAACAACGCACTTGATTGAAGACGAAATTTTCAATGGCAGTGATATTATCAATAATTTGATAGATTATGAACAAGAAAAACCAGATTCCTTGAGTGCGGATAAAATATATGCAGGGATCCCGATTTCCAACAAATCGGAAAAGCATTATCTTAAAATAGATTCCAATTCTGAAAGGAGTTTAAAATTTCAAACAGATCATGCCTATCTGGTTATCGTGACGTTCACAAGCAACTGACTGTGGTCACAAAAATTGATAAAAAAATAAATCAATTGAAATTCTATCTTCAACTGACAAAACGATATTGAACACTTCATCTAAGGAAGATGCATGCTTTGGATTACGATAAGCAGCAGTCAATTACAGTGGTGGCAAAAATTGTGGACACTTTTTTAAATTGTTATAGCTTTTAAGTTTGTATGCTTATAGAAAATGTTAGGTTGCACAAAACGTTATTTCATACCATTTTAAAGAGAATTTAATACTGAATTCAGCACAAGAACCAAAATTCAAATATTAGAAACGAAAGGGAAAAAAAGTTATGCTGCAAGAACTACAGATACTGATGATAGCAGTGGGTTATCAGTACCTCGTGGGGTAGTCTTTTTTTTAATACAGCTCCGCATTGATGTTCCATTGAGCTGAAAATGGTTTTAAGCTCTTCCTTCTTTATTACATGATGCAAGGAAACAATTATAGCCTAAATTAGTCCCCTTTCATTTCATGGGCCCCTCACTCAAACAAGAGTTTTCAAATGGTGCCACAAGTTTTAGATAAGATTGAAGTCAGGATTGTGTGTGTGTTTCCTGGCCAGGACAACAACTCAATAATCTTAGAACAATACCAACCTTTCGATTACTTTACTGTGTGGTAAGGAGCGGAACCTTGCAGAAAAATAAATGAAACATTGTTGGTAAATAGATCCCTGATGGAAGGTACAAGTTCGGGTTCTAGAATAGTGTTAATGTATTTTCTGATATTCAGTGTCCTCTCGATGATATGAAGGCTAATGATGTTAAAGATAATGATTTTATAATGAATGTTAACATGGTTTTGTTGTTATGCCAATAGATGGCGCCTGTATCTCTCATTTATATTTATAGTTTTTCTTATGTAATATTCTTCTAGCTCTAGCCACCTTGTGTGTAGGTTGTCTGTGATAATTCTCGTATTCCGTAAATAATAAAAACTTAAACAGGTTATGGGCCCAGCACAAGCTTTGAGTATCAAAGATTATGAGTCTTTTACGATAGAAAAGGCAGAAAGAACTTTGTTTCTTGGAAGCAACAAGTCGCAGCAAAGTTTTGCCGATCGGCAATTTGGCGGGAAGATAGCGTGATCGGGTCGCCATTTTGAAGAGATCGAGGAAGAAAACAGAAGATGACCGTTGTTGCTTAGCCTAGATATATTAAAACAAATTATTTAAAAAATCTGCAAATCTAAATTTCTAGAAAGGAAATAAGTATGGATTTCAGTCGTCATATTAAGCCTTTGACTGGGGAAACAGATTGGCCGATGTGGAAACGGAAGATACGAGACCTACTCGATTACCACGAAGGAGCGATCGAGATTATAGATGACAAGCTGAAAGGCCAGAATCCATAGATGCTGATGCTCAAGAATCTGTAAGAAAACCGTATAAAGAACGCTGCGATCTGTACAGAAAAGCAAATAGTTATGCAAAATCAATGATCGCAAGTACTGTCACTGATGCTGTGTATCAGAAGATTATGGACAAGGAAACAGCCTTTGATGCGTGGGAATCATTAAAGCAGCAGTTTGAAGCAACTTCAAAAAGATCAGTTGTTTAAAATTTGTACAGAGTTTTTTTGCATTCAGCTGGGTTCCAGGAGAGGATGTCTCAACACATATTGCAAAGCTAAGAAGTCTTTGGAATGAACTGAATAATGGACTTGAGGCTAGAGAGGACAGCAAGTTGAAAGATTTGATGTTAGTATGTAAAGTATTACATTTTTTGCCTTATCAGTTTGAAACCTTTAAATCCAGTTGGATGTTGTTAGCGAGAGATGACAAGAAGTCATTTGAAGAATTAACAGTGCAGCTCTGTATGTTCGAAAGAAATTTTACCAAAGTGGACAGTAGCAAAAAAGCCCAGGAAGCCCTAATAGCTACAAAATCAGAAAGACCCAGACAAGAGAGCACATTTAAGTTCAAATCAAGAAAAGAAGATAGCTGCAATTACTGTAAGCGAAAAGGACATTGGGTAAAAGACTGCAGAAAATGGATTTCAGATGGAAGACCACCAAAGAGTAAATTGAGTGATACACAATTAAATACAGTGTCAGCTAACATAGCAATAATGTCTATATCTGAGGAAGTCTGTACATCAAAGACTAGCCCTACATCATATTGGATTGACAATGGAGCTACTAGGCATGTCACAAACTGCTACACATATTTTGTTGACTTCATAAAATTTAATAGTCCTTGTGGCATAAAGCTGCTGGAAATGAAACATTAGTTGCTCTTGGGAAAGGCACAATAAAAGTAAAATTTAATATTAATGGAAAATGCCAGGAAGTTTTTCTGAAAGATGTTTGGTATGTTCCAAAGATTAATAGAAATTTATTCTCTGCACTTGCCGCTCAAGACAGAAATCAAAACAGTGAATTTGTGTCGACTCCTACAGAGTGCTGGTTAAAAGTCAACGGTGATGTTGTGCTGTATGGTTCTTGCAGTGTGAATGGTTCCATATTCAAAGCAAATTTTGAACCAATATTACGCAAAGAAATAACAGAAGTTCATACTGTTGTAGCAGATAGCTCTTTGCTACAGTTGTATCATGAAAGATGGGGCCACCAAGATAAACGTCACATCCGAAACATGCTTGAAAAGGAACTAGGCATCCACATCAAGCTAGATAAAGAATTATGTGAGCCCTGTATTTATGGCAAAGCACACAGGTCATCATTTGGCACCAGGAAGAAAGCATCTGAGCCTGGTGAACTGATTTCAGCAGATGTTTGTGGACCATTTGATGAGTCATTCCAGAAGAAAAAGTATCTGGTTGTATTCAAAGACAGCTTTACAAAGTTTCGCTATGGTTACCTAGTAAAAGAGAAGTCAGAAGTAAAGAAGGTGTTAGAGCACATGCTTGCACATACTAGGACATTGGGATATTCTGTGAAAGAATTCCTCTGTGATAATGGTGGAGAATTTGATAACAAAGCTGTTCTGGAAATTTTACATTCAAATGAAATCACTCAAAGGTTGACAGCACCCTACACCCCAGAACAAAATGGAGCCAGTGAACGAGAAATGCAAATCACTATTGAAATGGCCAGAACATTCAAATACTCAAATCCTGACATCAGTTTCCCTGCAGCCATCTGGGCTGAGTTAGTTAACTCTGCCATATATATACTAAACAGAACAGGAAAGTCATCAATAGAAAATGTAAGTCCATATGAGCTTTGGCTCAAAAAGAAACCCCGGTTAAAACACTTGCGCATAATAGGATCTCCATGCTATGCTCATGTTCCAGCTCAGAAGCGAAGGAAAATGGACAAGAAGGCCATCAAAGGGTACCTTGTGGGATATGATGGAGATGAACGATACAGAATCTGGCTAAAGAAAGAATACAGAGTAATTTTATCTAGAGATGTAATATTTCAAGAAAAATCAGGTAAGTGTGATGACCATACAGAATTGAAATCAGAAGACGGGATAAGAGGATACAAATCAGGGAAAGTATGAAGAGCATCTCATAAAAATTGAGGATAACCCTATAGAAAGGACACAAAGCCAAGAAGACTTAAGTTATCTGAGAATGATAGTGAAGAAGATGCTGAACCAACATCAGATAGACAGCTGAGAAACCGCTCACTTCTGCATAAACCAAAACGGTTTGAGGATCATATTATGAAAGCAGAGTCATATTTAGATGACTATAATCCTCAAACATACGAAGAAGCAGTTAACTCCAAGGATAGCACAAACTGGAAGAAAGCCATGGAAAGTGAAATGAATTCATTAAGTGAAAATCATACTTGGGAGCTACCAGTTGGGGCTAAAGCAATACCCTGTAAGTGGGTTTATAGACTCAAAACAAATCCAGATGGCAGCATCAACAAGTATAAAGCCAGACTTGTTGCAAAAGGTTTCAGTCAACGCCAGGGCATTGATTACAGTGAAACATATAGTCCAGTAGCCAAATTAGGAACAATACGGACAGTTTTAAGCATTGCAGCTGAAGAAAGGATGCACTTGACTCAGTTTAATGTATCAACAGCATTTCCTTTATGGAGATCTGGAGGAAACCATATATATGCAACAACCAGAAGGTTTCAAAGATGGTTCAGGAAGAGTATGTAAACTCAAGCGCAGCCTGTATGGTTTAAAACAATCACCACGCTGTTGGAACAAGTGTTTTGGTCAATTTTTAACAGATCTTGGTTTTAAAGCAAGTGAAGCGGATCCATGCCTTTACATTCGGGAAAGAAAAGGTAGAAAATTGTTAATAGTGTTGTATGTTGATGATGGATTAATTGCTGCAACTGACCAACAGGACTCTGAAATGTTCATCAAGGAGCTGAAAACAAAATTCAAGATCTCAGTAAGAGAAGTTTCTTGTTTTCTAGGTCTAGAAATTGAGCATCATAAAGACAACTCAATAACAATAAATCAAAAAGGATATGCTAGAAAGATACTTAAGTGTTTTGGTTTTGAGGAATGCAAACCTGTGACTACACCCATGTTAAAGGATTGCAGATTGCAAAAGTCTGAAACCAAAAAATCTGATTTTCCATATAGGCAAGCTGTTAGTGCCCTTATGTATCTGATGGTGGGTACCAGACCAGATTTAGCATAGGATTTCTTTCGAGATCACTTGAAAACCCATCTGCAAAAGATATAGTCAGGGTAAAGAGAGTATTCCGCTACATAGCTGGCACAGTTGGATATGGAATAACATACCATGCTTACAGAGACAAAAGGTGTGCTTCATTGTTATAGTGATTCAGATTTTGGTGGATGTACCAAAACAAGTCGATCAACCTCTGGATATGTTATGATATATGCTGGAGGAGCTATCTCATGGCGCAGCCAAAGGCAAGCAATTACTGCCACTTCAACTACTGAAGCTGAGGTTATAGCAGCATCAGAGGCAGCCAAAGAAGTAATTTGGCTCTGCAGACTGATTCAGGGCATAGTGAACTTGAGGGAAATTCCCACACTTCAACTGGACAGCAGGGCAGCAGTAAAGTTGTCACACAACCCTGAATATCATCGAAGGACAAAGCACATAGAAATAAAACATTTCTTTGTGCGTGAGAAAGTCTTAGAGGGAAAATTAAATGTTAAACAAGTGTCAACTGAGAAACAAGTCTCTGACATTTTGACAAAACCCTTGATGAAGTCAAGACTATTGACATTGTGTAATCAAATGGGACTGTTCTGACAAAATCCAGTTAACAAGGGAAAGTGTTAAATATAATGACTTTATAATGAATGTTAACATGGTTTTGTTGTTATGCCAATAGATGGCGCCTGTATTTTCTCATTTGTATTTATAATTTTTCTTATGTAATATTCTTCTAGCTCTAGCCACCTTGTGTGTAGGTTGTAATTTAAGTCTGTGATAATTCTCGTATTCCGTAAATAATAAAAACACAAACAAATGATACCATCTGCTGATATGCATGACTAAATGATAAAACTATATGGGGGGGGGGTACTTTACAGTTGCCTGGATGAGGTCAGGATGTAGCATTTCTCCTATTCTACATCTCTTACATATTTTCTGCTATCTCTACCAAATAACGATATTTTAGTTTCAACCCTCCATATAGCTAGTGACCAATAATCATTTGTACATTTAATGTGTTTCATTACCCACTGTAGTCCCTTTTAGCGCTGCTATAAATTGAGATACAGCTTTTTAAGTGGAATTCTACTTTTTAGTCTTCCATCTGCTAATCTTCCCCTGTTTGTTTTTGAACTGACAGAAACACCAGCATCATTCAGATAACTTCTGGTGACATTCTTTTAATCTTAGAGACATGGAATTTTTTCCTTCTATCATCAACAGATGCGGTGCACCTTTTTCGGCCTTTTCCTTCTTTGTTTTTATTATTAAATGTGTCTCCTGACACCTTAAACAAAACTATCACTCTCCAGATGTAGTCAGAGAACTACCCAACTGTCTTGCAATTTTAACATAGGAACGACAGCTTTCTCGTCACACATCTCTTTCTCGGTGTCCAACCTACTCTTTTATTTGATGCCATTGCTTTTTGATTAAATATCATTGTCATACTGGCCAGGAAACAGTCCTAACCTCAATCCTATCGAAAACTTGTGGCACCGTTTGAAAACTCTTGTCCAAATGAGGTACCTATGAAATAAAAGGAGACTAATTAAGGCTATAATGGTTTCTCGGCATCATGTTATTACGAAGGAAGAGCTTAAAACTATTATCAGATCAATGAAACATCGATGTGAAGCTGTAATGAAAAATAAAGGCTACCCCACTAAGCACTGATAACTCACTGCTATCATCAATATCTGATATATATCAATAGTTATTGTAACATAACTTTTTTTTTGCCTTCTTATATTTGAATTTTGGTTTTTCTATTGAATTCAGTACTAAATTCTGTTTAAAATAATATAAAACACTTTGTATTTTGTGCAACGTAACATTTTCTATAAGAATACAAATTTAAAAAACTTTTCCAAGAATACAATGAGAAATTAAATGTTTTTTTTTAATGTTTCCATGTAGAATTTATTTATTTATTTTTTTGGTAGCACTTTTTCATAAATTTCGTAAATAAGTGACATATTTTTTAAGTGCGACATTTTTATGAGGTCCCTCTCTCTGCCAGATCAAAAAATTTTTCTGTAGTATGTCAACAAAGTTGTTAGTTATATGTAAGTATTTATAAAGTTTTCGCATATTTTTTTTGTGAGCGATTTCTTTTTATCGGTCCCTATTTACCACACAAATACAGGGTTTACTGCAATTTAAGTTACTAATCTTACCAATTTTACAAAGCAGTGGTTCTTAAAATTTCGAACGCCGCTGCCCCCTAAATTATCCCCAGACATCACGGACCCCCATGATTTTGAACACATTTTCCTGTCCCAATAGATTTTTTAACACTACCCCCGCCCCCTTTAAGAAAAAGTAGACATCTAAATTGAAAAATTACGTGGTAATAATGGCTATGTAGTTGCAAATAATAAAAAACTAAATTAAAATATTCTAGATTGAAATACATTTATACCAGTTTTTCACTGGGGGCAATTTGGTCTATAGTGGAACATCTTTCAATTTATGCACAAGGCCTTTCAAAATGTGTAAAAAACAGAAATATTGTGATCTTCGCGGAACCACTAGATAGGCGCGAGAGACCTCCGGGGGTCCCCAGTTCACAGTTTAAAAATCGCGGCTATAAAATACAAAATTTTAAAATTAAAACACCTTATGTGCATTCAAATATCATGGTTTGCATAACCGAATTGTGCCTATTACACGTGACAAAACAAAACTTGCAACAAGAGCATAAAAAATAAAATATTAATTACATCAATCGTCAAAAATGTATTTTTAAGCAATATTCGTATACATATTTTAGGATGTCCCCGATCATTAAGATTTGAACACGAGTTTGTATGATCAGATTGTACGACATAATTCGACATAAAGAAATTGCAAAAGCAGTGATCTCAAATTATTTAAACTTCAAAAACGGAATGTCCATTCTTTGCTTTCAATTGGATTTCTAACATCAGAAATTCCCAGTGCATCGCAGATGACTGAATTCATCCCAACACAGCACAAATTACACAACAACGGAATCTTTTCTGAAAGAATCCATAGGAATATATATAAGGCACATCGTAAAGTTTTAATAATTACTATACACACCCGACATATCTGGATCCAATTTATTCTGCTTGTGAATTGATGCTTTGTACGTAATGTTGTAAAGTACAACTATTCATTTTGATTTGGTTTCAGGATGCCTTAGACTAAAATAAGTCCCACTATGGAAAAGATTGAGACTCACAGTATGATTAAGTTTCTTCATTTGAAAGATCCACAATGAGTGAGTGAATATTAACGTCGCACTGTTCAGCTACACGAGGGCTTTTGGCGATGAACTGCGTCATTTTGAACCATGGTCAAGTGACGTGGACGACACCTCCCCTCTCCTAACTACCACACCAACGGGAGGACGTTTGAGCTCTCGACAGATTTAACGTGCATCGCTCCCCTACACGGCGGGTCTTCAGTGGTTCTGGGGCTCGAACTCATGACACGCTAGCCATGATCCGATACATTGACCCCTTGGCTACCGCGGCCACAAGTCCACGATGAGATGGAAGCCGGTCAGATGACACAGTACAATGTGGAAAAGGAATTGTTATATCCGCCCTTACAGACCAAGGATTCGAATCGAAACTGAACCGAAAACCAGGAAAAACCGTTATTTTGGTCGAAACAAAAAACCGGAACAGAACCGAAAAAAATATCGGTTCATTTCAGTTCGTTTTATATCTTCAGTCATTTTGTAACTGCTGCCAACTTATTAAAATGTTCTAATTTAACGGCGGCCCTATAATTATCATCATGACATGTCCATTGCTTCTCGAAGATTTGAAATGTATTCTCAGAGACAACAGAAGTCATCTCAGTGAAACCACGTTAGAAGATATATTAATAATTAGTGTCAATTTTTATGCGTTAAATAAATGAATAAATCAAAAAAAAATTTCATAATAATTTTAAGATCAAATGCATGATGTGAGCGGTAAGCAACAAGGGATACATTATCGACATAATCATGAACCCAATTGTCAAATGCGATTTTGATAATGGATAACAATGCCGATGCTCGCCGTTCTCTGCTCACCGCTACCATTGTATATGCTGGTTAATTGGATCAATTCACATAGTGTACCAATCTTCAAAATTTTGATAGAATTACATTTTTTGTTAATGACAGACTTGTGTTTTTAGTAGAAACAAGAATACACGCAAAATAAAATTTTTCATTCGGAACTGAGCCGAAAACCATTATTTTTGGAGGAATGAAAATCGGATCTTAACCGATATAATTTTTTTAGTTGAACCGAAAAAAATTACGGTTCAAAGCCCGGTCACAAACGATCCAAGAAGTGGAAGACTACAAAAAAAAAAGGTGGAGGGGGGGGGGACTTTCTTATTATATGTATTATATGGAAGAGCAATTTTTATAATAATTATGAAGAAGACTGGTCTTAATTGTGGCGGTGAGCAAAAAAATTCATGAAAAACTGCGCGTGTCTCAAAAGTGTCAGCACACTGATTACCACGATTAATGCTTCTTTTACAGACGACACGACCTGTCAAGTGAGATGTTGAATTTTTATGGTCGTCTGGAAACTGTAGATAAATCTTACCTCTCCCTCTGCTAACTTCCACACTATGCCCAAAGGAAAACTTTGAGCTCAACAGATTTAACGTGCTTCGGTCCCCTCTACAAGGCGGGTGTTCAGGTCATTAGGACTCGAACCCGCCGCGAAAAAATAATTCTCTGTGAGATCACTCCTTGCAATGGCCCAGGTTTACTCAGTTAATGTAGTATTCCAAATCTTTTGCAGTGCCCTGTAGCAAACCGATCTAACAAAAAGGATTTCTACAGCCTCATACATGAAGGTATGGCATGTTACCAATTTTACTCTTTCAGCGATCATCGCTTTGTGGGTGTGCACATGGAATGCCGATAGCTATATGTTTAAGATTTTTATCTTCTAATTAAATTTTCCCATGGAAAAGAGTATGCTTAAATAATCACAAAGTTTCCTAGATTACTAACACCAAAGAAATAGATGGATCCTTATCGTTGATGCCAGGTTATCTGTCTTTTGCACCTTTCGGAGAAATGGCCGTCTTCTTACAATTGCAGCTTTCCCACAAAGACAATGAACCGCAAATTCAATGGAATGAAACAAGGACTTAATATAAACAAAACTCATATAACAGCAGTTCTTAGACTTTTCAAGTCCTGAACGACCGATTTAATTTATTTTATTTATATCATACTTTGAAGCTGATCCAAGACTATTGTACTTCATAATTCTGAACCTTAGTCAAGTGACGAGGACGATACCTGAGCAGGCATCATTTCACCAAACTTCCACACATCAACATGAAAAGATTTAATGTGCAGAGAGGGACAGGACAATGCCAGCCGTAAGTTCATAGCCACTTACTTATCGCGGCCACTATCAGCCACAAAAGTCTACATACGCCCTATTAGAAGACCCACTCTTTGCTTAGCTCCAATTCATCCACAGATCGTTGCACATATGATCTCGTTATATTTTCAGGTACTGAAGTCAGCCAATGACACAACCACCACACACCGTGCTTCATTGCAGGTATCATGTTTGAGTCCTCCATTACAACACCCCCCCCCACCCCTCCAAACTTTACCATGCCCGTCAGTTCCAAAAAATGATATATTTACTCCCATCCTCAAATAATACACTAGTCCAAAATTTTTTGTCTTTCAGAAATCTAATCTTTTCTGACGATTGATTGAGCTGATTAGTGGTTTTCTAGAAACAATTCTGCTACGATCGCCTTTAGACCAGATAATTCTACGGACTGTTTCAACACTCAGTTTTGTTGGCATGTGACACAAAATGTTACGTCAGTTTTGGAGGCGGTAGTCGTGCATTTTTCTTGACTTCCATTAGGAGAGAGCGATCATCTTGTTCACTTAAAATTCCTCCGTGGTTTGCTAAAGATGTGACCTCATGAACTGTAATAACTTTGAGCACTTGCACGCACTTTCCTGATTATTTTCGAGATTTCACCATAAGATTTGTTTCACAAATATTCTATCGTATTTCTCAAATCTAGAGACATTTCCCTTGCATCACACATCTTAAGAGAAGTTTTTTTCAAAAAACATTGACAAAAAAAATTACCTTATTTACCTTACACGACTCAATATTAAGACTTTCTTATAGTAAGTTACTGGTTGCAAGCAGATTTTTATGTCTTCCGATATCAGCAATTTTGCATATTTCCCTGGTTTAGAGTAGGCTTGAAATTAACTTTCTACAAAATATTACATACTCGTATCTTTTAAGTAGAAAATAATTTTTTTTCTAACTCGAATTTTTACTTTCCTAAATAATTGCTTACCGTTGAGCACATGCAAACTTTTGAGATTGACTACAATATTGCCCGTAAATGATATCTCATAGATTAATAATTGCTTCGATTTTATTGAATAAGCACTTCAAATCTAAATAGCGATAATTTTATTATCATTTTTTTTGTCATATTCAAAGTACAATAAAAATGAATTACAGTTCAATTTTGACGGCATTCAGGAAGAGTTCAACTAGTTCACGATAGCATTCTTAACGTACACCAGATGCTTTCTCTTGACAAAAATTATTGAGACTGTTTTCAAAATCAAACAAATGAATGCAAAAGAAGTAGAGGGACAATCTTTAACAGAAATTCGAAGTGATGACAATTTAAGGTAGTTGACAGCGATCGCAATGATCTATCTGTTACAGGGGTGGGGAAATCTCCATGTAGAGAAGGAAGAGAACATCGCGTGTGCAAAATCTTCCTTTCCCCGGCAGTGAAACAAAGCCAGAGATCGAAAAATAGGGCAGTGACGTAACACGAAGAGGTCATTTAGTTGCACTCGTGAGCATATGCACACCACAAAGAAATGACCACAGAAAAGAGCTTGGTTGTTTCTTCGACACAGAATTGTGGGGGAGACTTAAGATCACTTCTGTAATCAGTCTCAGAGCACCATTCATACACGAGTGACCCCGACTGGATTTGTGGTGTTAGACACACACAAATACTTCATTGCAAATCTGACCGTGCATTATTCTTGTTTTAAAAAATAGAATAAGACCCTCCAGTATTTAAAAAAAAATTCCATGCATTTTTTAAATACAAATGCATTAGGAAAAAAAATAATTGTGTGCATTTTTCTTCTAAGCATGTAAATTTAAGAAGTCATTTGGGAGCAAAAAAATTAACGAGCCTTACAATAGCCGCATATGATGTGTAACATCTGACATGTTATCGTGGCAACTATGCAATGGTAAGTTAAATCCTGAAAAAAAAAATGAATCGGGTAGGATTGGAAATAATTTTCTATCGAATAATTATATCTTTATTGAAAATTTTATTTAATTAACACAAGGAGTAATGCAATTTTTCATCAAAAATAATTATTCTTGTTCAATTTGGAGAAGAGCGGATACACAAGCAATAGACTTATGATAACTAAAATATGACATATGTACTTGTGATTTCAAAATATTTAAAAACCGTCGAAAAACAGCGTCAATAACAGTACCACTGTTAGTTGTCGAAACATTTCGACTTGTGTTCATTTCGAGCTTGAGTTTATCATTCAAAATAGCTATCTGAGCGGCTCAGCTTCTGGCAAACTGAAATCTACATTGAAATCATCACTCAAAATCATGCGAAGAGAGTGATAGTTTTTACAAGCTTTTATTTAACTTACACTGTATGTATGTAATCTGTTCGGGTGGAATCTTGCAACTCAATTTTGAAGCTGATATCTACACCACATTGAGCTGAAATTTTGTATACACGTTTAGTTTGGATGACAATGCATGTTTTGACCATTTTTATTCCGATATTGCAATTAATTAAAAACGTTAAACTAGTTTTGGGCGCCAACTTCGATATATCTGCATTGTTGTAATTATGTTATTATTACAACAATGACAAAAGCTGGCGTCGAAAATCAGTTTTCGGCCAAACTGGAATTTTATAACGTTGCGCTATTGACTGTATTAATTAACTTTGTCTAAAAAATAATTACATTTCTACAACGTAAAAATAATCTAACTTCTACAATGTATGCAATTTTGTTTTACAAATTTCTATCTATTTTCGTGGATTTAAATTCAAAACAAAAAAGTAGAGCTATTTTTCAAGTAGATTGGTACATTGTATACTTTTCTCAACACTGCCAAGTTAAACTGAGATGGAATATTGAAGAAATTCTTTTAAAAATTTATCTAACTTTAATCTATGAAACTCAGACAAAAAATAATTACAGAATCGGAAAGATCATTTTTTATATATCTTACCCATCAAAAAGGAATCCACTAGGAAAACAATAAGAGAAAAATATTATCCAGAAATGCAATGTATTTTCAATTAAAAAAATAATTTTATGTTAAAATGAATGAATTTTTTAAATGAATTTTCTAATTTTAAGCCTGCAAGTAATTTCAATATACCTCATTTTATCACCAGTAATCTAAACACACACTACGACATGTGTCCTTAAATTTAATTACAGATAGAATCCGTTAATTTTATTTCAGTTTTTTTTTTGTTTGAAAAATTACGGCAATTTTGTTTCTTTAGATGAGTTAGGCACATTGTAAAACTAGTTCAAGATTATTGATATCCATAAAATGTGCCAAAAGAGAATTATTTGCAAAATGACTTGAAATGTTTTAAAAATAAGGAGAGAAAAAAAATCGAATCTTCGAAGAAAAATTTCATTAAATTTGGAGTTATTTTACGAAGAAAAGAGTAATATGTGCTTGGTTCCAGGAAAAAGTTCTTAAAATAGAGAAATTCCCAAAGTAGAGTTTCGTTATACATGGAGGTCTGACTGTATAAAAATAATGCTATGGTTAATTATTTTTTCAAAATCAAGTTTCTAAAGATGACCTGAGCAATTAAAAAAATAAATTCTTACGTAAAAGATATTCAATGTCCAACAAAACATTATCATTAGTTGATAAAACTTGCTTTTTTGATTACAACATGCGTTTTGAATTTTAAGCATTTTATTGATTAACTAGCTTTCATGGCCCGGCGTTGCACGGGCTTTTACCGAGTGCATACATATGTGCATATGTGAAATTAACATGGGGATTAAGTTATACCGAGAGTATAACTTAATCCCCATGTTAATTTCCTTTCTTTCTTTCTGACGCCAACACTTTTGTGTGGTTTTGACGCGTACGATGTGAGTGCATGACCCGTGAGTGCTTGTCATGGCTTTGCCGCTTAACATTTTCCCTTCTCTTCACAAATTCAACACTTCCAATATTATTTTTCGAAATTACTTTGATTTCTATTTTTCTTTCCTCTCCGCTTAGCCCGGTGTTGCACGGGCTTTTACCGAGTGAATAACTTCATCCCCATGGAAATTTCGTGTTTCCCTCAGGCCGATAGCACTTATGTGCGCGATGAGAGTGATTTCTTTAACTATGTCATTAAAACTCCCTTTTTCGAAATTTATTCTTGCGTTGGTGTGGTGTTCTAATTATTAGAGATGGGTGAAAGCTCAGGTGTCGTTCTCGCCACTTGACCATGGTTGAAAATTTCGAGGTCCATCGCCAATAACCCTCGAATAGGCGAACAGTGCGAATTTAAAAATCACTCACTCAGTTTTCAGTTCTTTCGTTGCAATTTTTTAGTCCCCGGAAACGAAAATGTAGCCTTTTTAAAGATAGTTGTATGTTGAAAAAAGATAGAAAAGTAGAAATTTTTCAAATTTCAAAATTTTACTACTATTTTAAATATTGAAGTAAAATTGTGAGGATTTTTTGAAATATTCGACACACGGGAAAAATGTTTCATGCAATTATCTTTATAAAAGAAGAAATTATTAAATGATTGTTTTAAGTATTTTGAGTGTTTTATTAAAATTTGTTTCGAATGCATACCATACTGCCATGGAAATTCACCTTCCTTTATCTAAGTTCCTGGTATGTGTGTAACGAATAACACGAAAAGTAATTCATACCCAACGATTTAGAAATAATTTCCATAAAAACGCATCAGTTTTAACACTATTTTAAAAAATTCGGAAAAAATAGAAAATATCGCTATTTTACAAAAAAAATTATACCGTATCGTGGCGAAATAAATGATCTTTCCGATTCTGTAATTATTTTTTGTCTGATTTGAACACCGAAAATTCGATGACAATTTTAAGATGGTGGAAAACGTCGGATGATGAAAAAAATTTTTTTTTCACTCGCATTTTTTTTTTACTCGCTAAAGTTACTGATTTCCCCCTGTTTAAGGCAGAATGTTTTTAGTGTAACCCTTGAGTTAGATGCGGTCGAAGGCGAAACATGTCAGAAGTCTTTGGCGCAAAGCTAATTTTCGACGCCAATGTTTGGCTAAATGTAAAATCGCGTATTTTGAATTATTTTAATGATCATTACTTTCATTTTAAGGGCATAATTTTTACGTTAATGCTCTCAAACATCACCAACTATTTGCAAAAATAACGTACTTTGAAATAAAAAATGTACAAATTACTACTTTTTAATTTATTTCTCAAAAAAACATAAGTTTACGAAAATCACAACTTTTTTTTTTAAATCCGTAATTTTGAAGCAATTTTTTCAATCTTCGTATATGTTACGGATAATATTACTGTACACACGGAAAAAAGGTTTTGTGAGATTACCTTCATAAATGACGAAGTTATTCAATGTGAAGTAAAAATTAAGACTACTTTTTAAAAATTCTTTAAAAAAAAAGTTTTGGGAATTTTATTTCTTAAATGAATGGATCTAAAAGAGAAAGGTTTGAAGTTAATTAGTGTAGAATATCGATTTAATAACACGAAAAGTAATTCATACCCAACGATTTAGAAATAATTTTCATAAAAACGCATCAGTTTTAACACTATTTTAAAAAATTCGAAAAAAATAGAAAATATCGTTATTTTACAAAAAAAATTATACCGTGTCGTGGCGAAATAAATGATCTTTCCGATTCTGCAATTATTTTTTGTCTAATTTCGACACCGAAAATTAGATGACAATTTTAATATGGTGGAAAACATAAGATTACCGCTCGGCCGAAACGGAAGGGAAGTTCCGCCAAGTAAACAACCGGCAGGAGTAAAACAATTAGGCGTTTTAAGGTTTTTAATTAATATCTTTTTAACTAATTACAATATCGGAATATAAATGGGCAATACGGCTTCCCCGAAAAATTCCCCATCTTTTGGTACCTTTCGCGACTTTCTGCGTGGTGCGGTTCGTGAGAAGATAGACGCACATACATAGATAGATAGATACGTTTGTTTACCTTCGAATTTTAATAGTGTAAGATACAAATCTTTAAATGCCTTTTGAAGTTTTTTAATAAATAACTAGATTTTTCTTCGAAAATGTTAGAGAAATATATTCCTTACCTTCAAAATATTTCAAAGAAATAATATATTCTTTAGGATTTTTCAAAAAATAGTCAAAATTTCAATTGAACATTGAATAACTTCGTCATTTATGAAGATAATCTCACGAAACCTTTTTTTCGTATGTAGAACAATATTACCCAAGATCTGCATGAAGATAGAAAATATTGCTTAAAAATTACGGATTTAAAAAGATTGTGTTTTTCGTCTAATACCCTTTTTGCGAGAACTGATTCAGCTAAACCAGGGATGGCGAACCAACGTTGAATGAGTTGAACAGGCTGAGAAGCCTGTCCAGCGATAACTAAAAAGTAAAAAATAAATTAAAAGTAAAAAAACTTTTTTAAAAACAAGCTTTTATTTAAAAGCGCTAAAAAGAATAAAATAAACTTTTCCTTTAAAACTTTTTTTACTATCAACTTATAACGTCATTACACAATTAAAATGAAAAAAAGCATGTCGCAATATTTAAGCACTCGTATTTACTTAGTTTGAATTTTTAAAAATTAAAATCAGTCAGGTCAAGTTATTTATTTTACTTGTTTATCTACACAGGTAAATCTCGCAACAAGCTTTTATATCATATAAATTGTGTAATGACGTTATAAGCTGATAGTAAAAAAAGTTTTAAAGGAAAAGTTTATTTTATTCTTTTTAGCGCTTTTAAATAAAAGCTTGTTTTTAAAAAAGTTTTTTTACTTTTAATTTATTTTGTTTTTAGAGCAGAAACAAATTTGAAAAATAGTAAAAGTACAAAATGCAGAAAATCTTTTAATTTTTTGAACCGTTTGATTCGGAGAAATGTATAAGATCACCGAAATCACTGTTTGTCCATTTTCAAATAAGCATTCTGTCGTGGTACCAACCTCACGCAAAATGGGTAGGCATCCCATTTCCCTCCGCCACCGCGCGCGCTCATTGGTCAAATCAAACAGCACGCGCTTCCCCGGTTTCCTGTAACATATTTCCGTCCCTTTTCACGAAATCACTCCCACAAAAAAATATACAGCAACCGAGAGGAAAGATGTTACACATAAAAAATAAAAATCAATCATTTTCAAGGAAGTCAATCCTCAAAACAAGTCAAAATTAGAACACAAACCGAGAATTGTAATTACTTTTTAAGTGGTAATCTTTAATTCATACGATTGCGAAAATATTTGCACTGTTTAAATAATCTATTAATTCACTTAAAATGGGTGTGTGTTTTGTTAAACCACTCAATCTACAACCAAATGCGGGAGAGATACGCACAGCCATGAAATTGTATTTATGAATCGTTTCACGATCGAAACAAAACATCTAAAGAAATTGTTATAGAAACGGGGTATATCTGCCGAGTAATGAAACATTTTATAAGAATTAATTCATTAATATTATGTTATAAGATCAGGCGCGGCCACACGCGGCGTGCCGACTGATTTTATATTTCTATTTAATTATTATTATTATTATTTTTTTTACTTGTTGTGTGTGCGTATGCAAAACAATTTTAAACGAATAAAAATTTGCATGTGTCACAGAAAAGCAAGTGGGACTGCCAACTCCAATTTTGTGCCGCCTCAAAATACTAGAAACCCAAGGGAAGGTTTGAAACCATAGGTGCGAGGCATAAATTGCACAAAAATAGGACAAGTGGGTGTGACAATTTATTTTTCGAAAGTCATGCTGCCTAGTATCCTTTTGATCATTCATATTATTCAGCCGATACAATTTAGTATGAAAATAACTTGTAATCAATTCAGATACGAGGCGTGTCCTGAAACTACAAGTACCGTTTCGTTCTATCCCAACCGCAGCGGTAAGTATCGGAGTTTCTCTGGTTGACGGACAGTCCAATGAAACCATTCAAGTCGGATCGCGTGTGGTTTTTACACGTGTTAGTAAGCGTTCTAAATGTTGCCAACCTCACCGACAGTGAAGTGTGTTCTGTAATACGTTTTTTGAAGGCAAGGAATATTATGCCAGGGGATTTATGGTGGAAACGTAATGAGTGATGGAATGAAGAGAAAGTGGATTCGAACCATTGAACGATGGGTGCACCAATGTTCATGACGATGTGCGACCTGAAAAAATGAATGAGAAAATCCGTGAAAATAGACGGATGGTTCACAAAAAGATTGCTTTGTGATGAGTTTCCACAAAGAGCAATGGCTCTCTTCACTGGTGGCATCGTTCTTTGAAGAGACAAATTGGTTTCCCGATGCCTGCACAATGGTGGGAACTATGTAGAAAAATAGCTTTGACATGCTCTTTCATGTTTTAAGATACGTTTTTTTTTTTTTTATAAAAAGATTTTTTATGCGATTTTTTTAAAAATCGTGCTTAGTTTCAGGACACACCTAGTAGTAAAGTTCTACATGTTTGAATTCTGTAATTTGATAAATTACGTTTTAACCAGTTAACTGTCCATGATGAGCATACGAATTATTGATGAGTATGTCGGTCATAAATAAACAGTAAGAACAATTTGCAGTTTTAATTGCTATTTTATATATATAGTGGAAACTAAAATACATGCGTAAACTTCCAGATATTTAAAATTCACTAGCGCACATTAGTTACGCGAGATTTACAACATGAGAATTAGGAATTCTCCTTCCCTCCTCTTCCTTTTGTATCTTTTTTTCAAGGCCCGGAAAAAACCGTTATTTTGGTCAGAACGAAAACCGGAACGGAACCGAAAAAAAATTCGGCGTCTTTCGGTTCGATATTTCTTCAGTTATTTGTTACTATAACCAACTCATCAATATTTTCTAATTTAACGCCAACCCTATGATTATCATCAGTGGCGCACACAATAAGGGGGGGATGTCCTGGGAGTCCCCCCAAAACTCTTGAATTTTTTTCGATTGATGATAATCCTATATATATATAACGTAAAATTCAAAAAAGTACTTGCAATTAACAATTTATTTTATTAATTAATGCTAATTATTAGTTCAATAATTTATTTTTTACTGTTTTTTGTTAACAAAATCAGAAGAATCAACTGGTGTCTTGAGGTATGATACGAGCTGGGGGATTTTCGACCATGGAAAGCCCTTGAAAATTTTTTCTGTGCGCTACTGATTACCATCATTACATGCACATTGCTTCTCGATTTCCTGTTTTTATGTTCACTCGCACTTTTCTGTTTTAGTTTCACATGAAACCACTTGTAGAAAGCAGACTTGATTCAGTTGAATGAACTAGAACTATTGATGACTTTTTAACAAAAATATCAGTCTGAGTTATGTTTTCGCATCTCAGCATGTGATCACCCACGGAATTTTATATATGCTTAGATAGATAAATCACAATCATGAACCTAGTTGTCCAATGCGATTTTGATAATGGATAACGATGACAAAATGCTCGCTGTTCTCCGCTCGTATCGTACATGCTGGTTAATCGTATCGATTCACAGTGTACCGATTATAAAAAATCTTCTGAGTTTTGATAGAATTACATTTTTTATTTGTTTGTGATAGAATTATGTGTTTAGTTCTAATAAAAATATGCATAAAATAAAATTATGGACTCGGAACTGAACTCCAAACCATTATTTTTGGCGGTAAATGAAAACTGGAGCTGAACCGATAGATATTATTTGAACCGGAACGAAAAAAACTACGGTTCGAAGCTCTGCTTTTTTTCAAAAAAGAGCCAGTGAAAAAGATAAAAACAAATGGCAAAAACTCGTGATGAAAAAAATTAAGGGCAAAGAAAACTCTTTTGTGAGTAATCGAAAGCAGACAGAAATGGACACTTCGCGACATCCGCGGAACAAAGAGGCACCGTGTCAAAAAACGGAAACACTTGTCCACAAGAGACACGTCATTCGTAATATGTCACACGTTCAAGAGATTCTGCTTCATCGGATCGAGTGGTGAAAGCTCCATTTCAAAAGTGTTCCCAATTCACGTCTCCCATCTAAGGTAAGAGGCGTGTAAAGTTACGGAGTTCCTACCCCCTTAGGGGGTGTACTTCCACATCAGAGTTATTAAGATAAGTTACTGAATTTAGATTTACATAAATTAAAATAAAGAGAAAAAATTTAAGTATTAAGAGGATAATTAATGGGTCCCATCTAAGGTGTTCAAACACAGAGAAGCGCTTTTACACACACAGAACGATGCTCGCTCCCATTTTGGGGTGAAAAAATCTCTTAAGGGGAAAAAAAATGTACATCTTTTTATATATAGTCGTTATCAGTGCTTCTTTAAGACAGGATTGCCTACACTGTTTAGAGCCGTCAAATCGAATTTCGGATGGAATTAGTGGAAGAAGCTTTTACAATTAACATACTTAAAAATACAATTAAAAATGAAGCTGATATAAAACTCTAAACTAGTTAACCCATTGTTTAAATGATCAATGAATCCTAACTTTCAAAAGGATTAAGTGATCCTTTTAACTGTTCGGATACTCAGTTTCAAAAATGCTTTGATTCAAATTCAAAAAGAAAATGAGAGTTCAAACACATTGAATGAGTGCGTGGATACTAACGTCGCACTGTTCAGCTACACGAGGGCTTTTGGCGACGGAACTCGTAATTTCAAACCATGGTCAAGTGACGAGGATGACACCTGAACTGGCACCCCCTCCCTCTTTCTCCTAACTACCACACCATACCGACGGGAGGACGTTTGAGCTCTCGACAAATTTAACGTGCATTGCTCCCTTACACGGCGGGTCTTCAGCCTTTCTAGGCTCGAACTCGTGACACGCCACGAGTCCGTTACCTCGACCAATAGGCTACCGCAGCCACTCAAATATGTTGAAAGGACTGAAGCAAGACATTTATCATCCATGTTGGAGGGGAATTTTCTGGGTTAGCAAAATACAAGATAATACATGGATTCAAAAATAGTTCAATTAGTTTTAGTTAGGGATAGGGACATTTTCTGGGATAACTGTTAACGATGCATTCGAGATTATATGTATGCACTAATGCATAAGTCGCATTTCAAGCATCAACGATGATTTTTTTTTTGGAAAAGAAATTGGTGAATTCTATAAAATATTAAAGAATCGATTATTTATCCAATATTTTTTTTATATGAGAGAAAGTTAAACAGACGCAAATCGTTAATACAAATGTTTGTCTTTGTCTTTAACGAATGGCGAAATTCTACCCCGAGTGAGAAAGAGAGCAATATAAGTTTAAAACAGAAATTAAAATTTTATACTTATTTCAGAAATTGATACAGGGTTACGAGAACACGTACAATTAGAATTTAAAGCGCTAGGGAAAAAAGTCTGAGGCGCCCATCCCTTGTCATTCCTACAAGTGAACGAAAACGACACTTGTTTATGTACTTGGTACTTTTAGCTTCAACCACATATTAAACGTACCTTTCCTTATGGCTGTTTTGTGTGAAATCAAGTCACGCACCAGCACCGGATCCACTCCCTCTCAAATGTTATGGCTGTGGGAGACAAGGCGTGATAAAGTCTAAGTGCCCTGCAACCCCTACTCCTCACAAAGAAAAGACGTAGCAACCACTCATATCAATGCTTACACAGCTCAGACTGGAAGCCCTCGTTTGACCCTAATTGATATAACTTTCAGTGGGGGGAAAGGACGCGTATGTACAGACATAGGAGCTTCACATTCAATTGCTGGGGAAAAGATGCACCGATTCACGGATAAGGGACTCATCTTCTAGGAAACCATGTCAGCAATGAATTTAGCAGATCACAGGTGAGGTCCTCGCAACCCAAGTTATGATAGAGATTGAGGGGAGATCACAGTCCTTACCAGATTCATCATTCTCAAATCGAATTCTTCTAGGAACAAATTTTCTTAGTTCTGCCGGTCTGGTTCTGGATGTGAATGCTTGTTGGTATTTTTAGGACAATCCTACCCACAAGTATCTGTTTGGTGAAGAATTGGACACACCGCCCGCATCTGAGACGATGTCCAGCAACATCTGCCAGTTAAGAGAGTGGGAAGGTGAAAGTTTAACCTCTGTCTAGAAGAAGAAACATATCTCCTAGTGGGAATCTTTCCGAAATATCTTCGAACCAGTGGGAGAAGCAACCACTGTTTTAGAGCGCCATATCAACACAGGGAATAGTCCTCCCATCTCAGTACTGCCGTACAGAATATCCCCTTTAAAGAAGGAGATTACTAGTTTTGATAATCTTGGGGCTGTAATGGCCTAACGTTTTCAAATGAAGAACATCAATGATGTTTAATGGTTTATTTACATAGGACACTCACACAAAAAAATGTACACTTTCTTACACGGTTAAATATTGAGCCCGTTGATATTTCTAGAGAGGAAGAATAAGAAATGGGCCTGGGTGGCCTCCAACACATCTGCCTCCGGCAGATACAAAACTTTCACGCAAAGCTCTCTGGTAGAGCTCACAGATTTCTCTTCGAGAGACAATCACTGCTTTATTCTTAATAAAACTCACTGGTGGAGTTTATCGCATTCTCTCGTTGCGAGACAATTAACTGAATTCAAATCTCCACACTAAGCTTACGGGTGGAGCTAGGAAAAAAAACGACCTCTCTCTTCGAGAGGTAAACACCGAACTCCCTGGCGTGGCACTTGCGCAGGCGCAGTACCTCTGATCCGTCCGCGTTGCCACCTTGAGTTCCAGAATGGGTCTAGAGTTCGTTACAGGGCTATCTCCTGGAGTTTACCACACATCTGCTTTAACCCCTTGTAATAATGACAGCGTAAAAACCCTTATCCCTCTTCGTAAACGTGGCCGTCCACTAAAGGTTCCAAAGACTCCTGGTTCTCGTCGGTACTCCGTCGGAACCAGAGGGGGGGGGATGCGGTTATGGAATGGTTATATTTATTATTTATTTTTGTAATAACTGCTAGATGGCGCCACCAGAGAGAGTACACTTGCACGGTTTCCCTCTGGTGGAAAACTGGTAGTTGACTGCTTAAGATCTTCTGGCTTGCATCATCGCGCGGGGATCCCTCCCAAAGCTGTGCTGTTTTTATATATAAATCCTAGAACTGTGTTGAATGAACTGTATATAGTGTGTATGTACCGTGAATGAACTGTACTTAGCTCAGAGATGAAAGATGGGTGCTCATCGAATGAATGATCTACCGATTTATCCCAGCGACATATAAAAGTAATTTTTTTCGAAGTAAAACGGCATTTTAGTAATTTTTGACATTAATTACGACGAGAGGACACATACTAAATAGTTACAAGAATAAAACATCAAATACATTTAACAACTTTCTAAGAAAGAAAATAAAAACCTACTGTCGAAGTTACAACGCACGATAGAGAGAGAAACACAGAAAACAGCTAGGATCGGACTTTGGCCGCGGTAGCCGAGTGGTCAAGGTGTCGGATCGTGGCTGGCAAGTCACGAGTTCGAGCCCGGTACCAATAAAAAACCCCGTGTAGGGGGACGATGCACGTCAAATCTGTCGAGAGCTCAAACGCCCCCCCCCCGTTGGTGTGGTGTGGTAGTTAGGAGAGGGGGTGCCAGCTCAGGTATCGTCCTCGTCACTTTACCATGGATCAAAATGACGAGGTCCATCGCCAAAAGCCCTCGTATAGCTGAACAGTGCGACGTTAATACTCACTCACTCACTTGGATCGGACTGCGGGGAGAGAACAAGATTATGAAATGTTTTGCATGGTACGATTCACTAATCAGTGATCATAACTTTTGTTATTTATATTGTTGAAAAATAATTTTTTGAGTTTAAAATCCTCTAACCAAAATTCAACTCCTTTGTAGTAATATTAAATTTTTGAGTTATTTTTTAAAGTTATTTTCTCTTATTCTCTGTACTCCAGTACATCTTTTCCGCACATGTAGGTTCTGACTGAAAATCATTTTGTTTTTCTACCCATAACAGCTATCCATCCAAACACACAACTGGTAAATTTTACAGAAACCCTGGTACACAAGAAATAATTCTGATTTTCTCATTTTGAATACTTCGTTTTTCGATTCACCTCTCTTGGCTGACCTTCGATCACAACAAAAACGAAAGTTTCCGGTTCCCACCCACGACAAACGGAAACCATAAATCTGATGCAACGGAAGAACTCAATCACAGCGCATCTCCCCTCCTCTCCGCTCAGTAGCAACAAGGTCAGTTTTGTGATTATTAAAACATGGGAAAGATCGGGAAAATACCGGGACACAAAATTATGAGACACGGCAGTTAAACGACCACCCTGAATTAACGCATGGAAGGCAACTTCATAGTACCAATTAACACTTGCCACTAAAATAGGCCTATCATGCATTAACAAAAAACAATTAATGTATCATTCCCTATTCAAATATTTTCACAGCACAGGTAAATAATAACTTCCGAATCCACACCTGAAAACACGACATCTGTGTTTAAAAACGTGACATTGATCCCTCTAAGTTTGTAGAAGGGAAAGTTTTTTGTGTGGAACTATTTGTGAAAAAGACAAATGGAATTCACTCCGTGTGTAAAGCGCGGACACTCTATAAGTCAAGTTACAAACCATAAATCATATCACTGTCCAAATAACAATGGAACAACTTAGAAAAGTTGGACTTCCACTGTGATGTACGAAAGGTAAGCGATAAGAGTCAACTTTTACGGTTTAACTGCTTTATGCAAATCTAACGGCAAATAACATTTTTTTTAAATACAAAAATGAAAATCTATATTCATATTCAAAATGCTATTCTCTCAGTGCTTTTTTTTAAATCCTACTGACTTGAAGCAATTTTAAATCTGATTACTCAAAAATAATTTCTTACATTAACCGGTAGGTAACCTCTTAGTCTTCTACAAAAATTTGAACCTTTAGGCCAGGCGTGTCCAACTCATAAGGTATCACATCACCTATTTCTCATTCAGTTGGGGCCGCATGTTTATAATGTTCAAAAATTGAATAAAATGCTATTTTTAGAATGATTATATTATGTATTTATTAGACTCAATATCAAGGTATTGTATATTAAACATATATAGTTTTATGTTTCACGTTATTTTTTAAACTTTAACTATAAAGATCTTATATTTTGTATAAAAAGTACAATATAAAAGTTACAATACAAATACAATTAAATATTACTTTTAAAAAATATTTGCAATCGCTTTTTTCTGCAAAGCTAATCATCAAAATTTGGTTAAATATATTGAGCCGATGCAATTTTTAAAACTATTCGTAAATGTTGATCGATTAATTTTGACCTTTTTGAATTTTTTAAAATTATTATTTTTAATCACAAAGAAGACAGTTGCTCATTTAAAAATAAGTTTTTCGGAACACAGCTATTACACACGTAACAAACAATAACATTTTAGGAAATCGATTCACAGATAAATATGGATAGAAATCTATAGAATTCCAACTTCCATACATTTTTGCTTCAGAAAGAATTGCATTGGATTTCAATTTTCCAATTGAAAGTTCATCATCAACTTAAATATAGATAGACAGAAGCAAGGTAAAAAGACGAAATTGAAATACAGAACTTGTAACGGATCGGGGGATTCCTTTAGGGCAGGCATGTCAAACACGCGGCCCGCCAGTACATACGTTGCGGCCGCCAGTACATACGTTGCGGCCCGCGGAGACATTTTACAAAATTAATTACAGTTTACAAAATCAATCTTTAAGGGTTTTTTTTAAAAATATTTTTAAGTTTATTTCCGGTAAACTTTTAAAAATTTAGAACATATTAATCTCTCTTTCGCTCTGTTATCTATTCTTGTTTTTTTTTTAAAAAATCCTTTTCAATTGTTGAAATAAGTTGCTCATCCGGTATAGTGAAGCTGACTGGGGTGCTGTAGAGACTGGGATCGAATCCCGGAGAAGGCATGGATGTTTGTGTTTTAATCCTTTCTTCTGTTTGTGTGTATGCCCCCGTGTTATACATTGCGTGATGCACGATATTTATAAATGTTAAAATTATATATAGAGAGAGAAATAGCCTTTAAATAATGAAAATTATTTTTAATATTTTATTAAATTTTTTCATTTATTTTAATTTTAATTAAATTAAATACATTTATTAATATTATTTGTTATAGATTTCACTACGATTCATCGTGCGTGCGACTTTTATTTCTCTTTAAAGCAGTTAAAATATTATTTTTTTATAAATTTAAAAACCCTAGATGGCCAAGACAAAATGTAGTGTTTACTCAATAGTTTGTGAATTAAAGTGAATTTTGGTTTTTATCCATATTAAACTAAAAAGTTATTTAATAAAAACGTAATCAATCTTCAAGAACAGAGTAATAAAAGATGAACATCGTAATTTTCAAGAAAAATGGGAACTGCAACATTTTTATGCCCAAAGCGAGAATAAAATATTGTGCCTGACATGTAAAAACTGTAATTCAGTTGCTAAGGGATATAATTTTAAAGGTACTATGACACAAATTTAAAAACAAACTATGACGTATATATTGCGATATTTTGTGAGTTTTTTGTTTTTTTTTGTTTTGTTGGAATTGAAATTAACTGTTAAAAAAAGAAAAAAATGTGTTCACTACATTTGTTGAGTGAGAGTGAATATTAACGTCTCACTGTTCAGCTACTCGAGGGCGTTTGGTGACGGATCTCGTAATTTTGAACCATGGTCAAGTGACGAAGACGACACCGGAGCCGGCACCCCCTCTCTTAACTTCCACACTACACCAATGGGAGGAAGTTTTAGTCTGGACATATTTAAAGCGTGCATCGGCTCAGTACAAGGCTCAAACTCATATGTGTGTGACTCGAGTTCGTTACCTTGACCGCTAGGCTGCCGCAGCCACCTATATTTGTTGAAGACAATACAACTCTGCAGTAAAAACTAGTTATTTTTTATCACTTTTAATAGTAATCGCTGATCGAAACCATTTACTAAATATGAATTTATTAGTAAATGCTTAATTAAAGCGGAAGAATTTCCGTATTTACTCGAATCGAAGCCGCACTTTTTCTCCAATGTAGATGCTACTGAAAATAGGGCGCAGCTTAGAATCGAAGAGAAATAAATTTGTTGGATGTGGTATTTAGAGCAATTATGGGGGCATGCATGCAATTAAAAGTTTATAATACTTATAAAATAAATAATTATTCCTTTCTTATTAGTTTTCATTTTAAATTTGTTTTAATTTCGTGAAATTTGTATCGACATACCCTCTTACATTATTTTTAATTTTTCACAAAATTTTTTGAGTATTTGAATCGATGGCGGCTTAGATTCGAAAAAAAAAATGGTATTATGTCCAGCACAAATAGAATAATTTTAAAGTGTATGTTTAAGTCGAAATTCTGTAACCAACAGAGGTGATGAAATAGTCTAGAATCATAGTCGAGTCGAGTCATGTATTATGCATAATACATATTTTTGATACATTTAAAGAAGTTTTGAAATAAAGTGTTCCTTGGGGGGGGGGGAGTTGGTTTGTCTTGCAACTGATAGCGTAACTACCGTGATCAGTATTACTAAAGAAGCAGCGAGTTTAAAAGAAACAAGAAAATAGCATGGTAATAATAATTTTAAACATTTTCATTGTATTATTTCATAGCAAATACTGTTCTTGGTCATGAACTATGATATAGTGGACATGTTTTAAAATAGTCAGTAAAATTGTAAACTATATTCGAGCATGTATATTTTAGCATCGTCGATTTGCTTCATTTCTGGAAGATATAGAATGTGAATTTATCGGTCAATCATATTATACAAAAGTTCAATGGATTTCGAGTCATAAAGTGTTAAAACGATTTTTTTAAAAAATTTTCTGGATGAAAATCATTATTTTCTTGGAAACAAAGAAAAAAATTATGAATGTGTTGAATTAAAGATGAGGAAATATGAAAGAAGAAAAGGATTCTGAATTAAAAGATGAAATATTATCAACTGAGAAAACCTGGCTTTCTCAGCTGATCTTACACACAAATCAACTTAATTTAAGCTTCAAAGCAAAAATCCCTTCTTTTTTTTTTTGCCATGCTATTTGATATTAACTCTTTCAAACAAAAATTATTACAGACAAATTATTACAAACAGAAAGAGAAAACATCTCACTTTGACAGCTTTCAAAATCCATTGATTAAATCACACTTAAATTAAAATTTACAGAATATTCTCACCAAATTAAATTATTAGAGATGGAATTCGATCAAATATTTTTTAAATTTTAAGAATTTTGAATTACATTTTTTAACTTCACCTCTATCCATCGATATTGAAATTTTTGACGAAAACTTACAACTGCAATTAATTGAAATCTATTGTGATTCTTTGCTGAAGCAAAAATGTTTGGAAGTTGAAACTCTAGATTTTTATACATATTCATCTGTAAGTTTGTTTCTTAAAATGTTATCATTTATTACGCGTATAATGAATGGCTATGTTTGGAAGCATTTATTTATGCGCTAAACTTTTTTCTTTATTGAAAAATAACAAAAATTCTGAAAGGTCAAGATTAAGTGATAATCATTTATCATCATTGTTTAAAAATTACATCAGCTCAATATGTTCAACCAAGTTTTGATGACTTGCGTTGAGAGAAAACAAACGATGTCAAATATCTTCTAAAAGAAATATTAAATTGTATTTCGTATTGTAATTTTTATTTTTTAGAAAACAATATAAAACATGTATAGTTTTAAAAATAAAAGGAAATATTAAACGATTATGTATGTATAATATATAATACATTGAGTTTTATAAATAAGAATATAACCATTCTAATTTCTTGCTTAATTTTTTGAACATTGAAAAAAAAAACATGCGGCCCTCAACTTACTATAAAATAGTTCATTTGGTCCGTGATATCAAATGAGTTTGACATGCCTGCTTTAGGGCAAGAATTCTTTCAACCAACTTTTACCGAAGTCAAGAAAACGTGATTATGCAAATTAGGTTTAATATATATATTCTGTATTCGCGAGTTTTAAGCGGTTAGTGAAGTGAGAATCAAAGAGTTAGTGAAGTGAGAACTGAAGATTAGTGAAGTGAGGATAGCTCGGATGTGAAGTGAATTAATGAGAAGCTAGCAATCCGGCAATGGTACGTAAACAGTGTACGACGCGTTAAGTTGGAATCTCTAAGTGCTGAAGTCAACTATTAGGGTTCAAGGCCACATCTAAAAGTTAGAGAATTGCAAGAGTTCAGGTACTGTGCTCCTATTTTAAGTATTCCGATGAGCTAGACTTGAAACTTGGACCATAGCTCGGAAGTGGATGACAATGCATGAAAATGTAAAATAAAGCACTAGGCTCGAGTCCGCGTCCCGAATAGGCTTGTATGTCTGTCCGGGTGGAATTCTGTAATTGATTTTAAACTAACTTCTCGATGTGCTAGAGACTTGAAATTTCGACTATACCTCAGAAGTGGATAACAATGCATGAAAAGTGTTATAAAAACATGGTACATTAAGAAAATTATTTTATTTAAAGCATGTTCGATATTTTAAACTTTAGATCCCAATTCTTGCAGGTGAAAAATGCAATAAAAGTATTCAAAATGATATGTAACATGTTATTCGGATGTTTCTTTTGATCTTGCGACTACTCCTTTAGTAACAACGGTCACGGTAAGTGCATCATCAGTTGCAAGACAAAACGACTTTTCTGACGGTAAATTATACTTCTTCAAAACTTCCATGAGTGCATCAAAAATATCAGCTCCAGTGGTTGTATTATACCTAGGAAAGATTTCAAAAAAGTTCTTAACTTATTTTTAAATTAACAATTTAAAATGCGTTAGCTGAACGATATTTTGAATATCTGTACTTTCATCAATTGTAATAATTTAATTGCTTGAAACGTTGATATTGTTGAATTATGCTGATTTTTCAAATTCTCGAGTGTTTCATCAACTTTTCTCTAGCTACAGTATTTCGACTTAAATTAAAATTTTAAAATTTTTACTTGTGCTGGACATAATACATCTGCTTCCTTTTATAATTATTCACTAATAAATTCCCTTCAGAAAAATGTTTCGATCTGTTTGCGACTCAATATAAACAAAATAAACGACATTTTTTCCAACAATCCATCTCACCCACACAAGCTATTTAAAGGGATTTCATCTACGTATCTCTTTAATAAAGCCACTCTCAAGTATATGAAATTTTTCATTGGTTCGAGACATCCGAGAACTTTGGCATCTATGTTCCAAATTCTTCATATTGCATTACTGGTCATACATTGAGAGGGAGCCATTTTCAACCCTTCCCCATTCTGCTCTCGCGTCGGTCTCTCTGGGAAATGAAAGAGGAGTTCATATAAAAATTAAACTACTTTATTGGTTGCAGGAGAGTCTTTTGGGGTCATCAAATTACGGACACGGGCACAGTTTACGAGCTCGAGAATTCCGACCGCAGCTCACTTTTATCTCCTGCCATAACGAGACGGGGGGAATTTAATCTCGCCTATATGAAACGCTCAGACATCGAGTCGCCCGGAGATCAAAAGGGTTTCAGCAAAACTTAGGGATCGTAATCCAAGTTCAATAAAACTCGTGAAATAACAGAAAAAAAAATGACTTTGGAGAGTAAAACTGATAATACTCTAGAGCTGCTCGATAACAGGGAAAAAGGGAGGAAAATTCTCCTAAAGTACATCTCCCCCTTTTTGTGGTGAGAATTTCAGCATGTTCGATATTATTTGAAAGTTTTATAAGCCCCACAAAGCGAACTGAATTTACTTTTTAAAGAAATAAGTCAAATGACAAGATTTTGTCATTTCGAATGATATATGGAAAAACCTGCACACAAACACACAATAGGGAAACTTGCAATTATGTGTCTCCCTTTTTTATCGTTATACCTTTAGAACTTAAAAGTTTTGGAAAATCGAGAAAAAAAAAAAAAAAATTTCGCTATTCCTTTTTTTTTTAAAGGAGCACCGGAATCTGTTGAAATGCGGTTTGTAACGCAGGCTAAATATCACAGCCTCACCTCTATTCACTATTATTATTATCTTTATTTCAATTCGCTATACATCACCAAACTCATTGATCTTTCCAGTGCAAACAAGTGACAGAATTTGTTAAAGGGAACCCCGAATTAGTTTCAAAAGGAAAACCTCGTCCCAGACAATCTGTTAACAAAGTCTATCTTTTCACGTTTAATAAAGAAGCCTGATTAAACAGGAAACACGTTGCATTCCCATTCTATTATTTTTGAGAATGTTCTCTGAGGTTAGGATGAGTGAGAAAATTTGTACATAATACGAAGACTGAAAGCCGGAGTAATCCACACATTTGACACCGTTTTTCTTTCACCTCATTATCCATTAAAAGGTTACGGTGACCATACAAATAAACTAAAAATAGAAAATATTTTAGGAAAAAGGAAAGGTTGTCATTACAATATTTTTTTTTGTCATTTTTGTGATGGTTTCATACACTGTTTAAAGAATGCTTCGACAATACATCAATGATTACTTTAATTCTAAAAGAGATTCAACACTGTGGATACTGTTCTAAATAATTTTTACAGCCATCTAACGGCCCAAACAACTTTTCATAGAATGTGTTGTTGACAACACTTGGACTATAACATCGAATAAACCCGTGAACAATATGGCTTTGGAAGGAAACAAATATTATTCTTTCATCATCAAGCACAGTTGCTCAGAATCTTAAACTTTCCAATCTTATTGTGGCTGCCCTTTTGGACTTCTCAAAGGCTTTGATAAAGTGCGGAGAAGAGTAAATTAGTCATAAAATTGCACGACACTTTAAATATCAGAGGCCATGCCTGGACTTAGATTTTGAGCTTTCTACAGCTTAGATTTGTCTTGGTAAAGCTTAAAATAAGCTTCTCCAATTTCCTCCTATTCTCTCAGGGCATACCCCCAGGGTTCTGTCTTTCGCCATGCATGTTTTTCTATGAATTTATCGGTGTGAAGAAAATCCAGTCTCCTGCAGGCATGTTTACAGAAGGCACAGTCCTTTGGAGTTCAGACACCGGTTTGAAACTCAATTTTAGCTTTATTGAGATGTTGCGAGAAGCCTCAAAGTCTACGATTACAGGCTAAGAGAATTGTAACGATCTGACTTGCTCTTCTGTGTGTGTTCTATTCTTATTTGGAGTTTACACTCCAAAGTGTCTCCGAATAGGGTAGCAGGAACGAAACCTAACACACATCTGTTAAGGTTTCAACAGCGGTGTGAGTAAGTGTATCCCCGGGAATGCGGGGAGTCGCGTGTAAGACGAAAGAGAGAGGAGCGTTAGAGATCGTTTGTGAGAATTTTGTAATGTATAAGGTGTGAGATATAGTTAGTAATGAATGAGGTGTGGGCAGTTACAAGTCGCAAATAAAGTTGTTGTTTGTTATTAGAGAGAGGTAGAGTTATTTGTAGTTCGTAGCGTCGTCGGTACAACACCACTGGTATGTGAAAATCAGAATAGGTAGAGTTCTCACCAGAATGCGACGGGAGAGACTCTGCTCGACTGATGTGCTCGGAATCACATATGCTTCTCATTCTTCGAGGGCAGGAAAGTTTGTCATTCGCATTAAATGTCTGAATCATCGGGAAATTGCGGAGCCTATCCCTAGTAGTGCGGGTTTTTCGTGACAAGTCTTCCAATTGATCTTCTTCTGCTGCTGAAGCGTCTTAATGTCAATGATCATATCTGACATAGTCAGGGAATGAAAGATTAACAACAACAAAACGACTATTTTCTCTCAAGCATCGACTGGAAGAACTCGAGTTTTGATGGATAGCCTCTCCGAGTTCGGATCTGACTTCGAAATATTTATCATGAGCTCTTTCTTTATGATAGCCATGGGAGACTAAACACTTCGTACATCTAACACAAAAAGTATACACTTCGAAAAGTTCGTTTCATGATCTTTATCGCCGTAGCACAGAAGTTTCGTTGAGACGTTTATAATACAAAACGTATTAGCAGCATTTCAAGGGACAGTGTTTAGCTCCTTCTTTTGCTCAAAAATGTATTTGTTTAAGAACGTTGTTCTTTTTCAAAAGTGCACCGTTCAAAGTTTTACAGAGAAAAGTTTTTCAACAACAGGACACTGCCCAGGTTATTCTCTCGACATATAAAACATACCAATATTCATTCTAGGTTGATCTTGGAAGGTAACACGCTTTCGAGAATTTTAAGATAGCATTTGTTCCCTAAACCATTTATATCCACCCTTTCAAGCAAAAAAAAAAAAAGGGGGGGGGGTGCACTTTTCCCCAAAGCCGCCACTAATCCTCTAGAAAACCAATACAATTCTTTATTGGTGAATGCGAGCCCTCTTCTGTTATAAAAAAAGTATATCAAACTGAAGTTTCTTAAATGTCGACAGTATTATATAATCATCTACTCTGCATCTTATAAAAGATCGCCAGTCATGGTCCCACAAAACAGCGAAACAAGTGTTGTGAAAGTGAGAACATCCACCAGAATTTTCCAGAGTAGAAATCTGGAACGGATCAAACAATAATCGTGAATGGAGGAGGGAGGAGAAGGGTGCATGCAGTACAAGGAAATGGCGGGGACTGCATTTTTATTCCGATATGAAAACGAGGCGTCCGGCCATTGATGACAAGATCGATAACGCCAAAAGCCTCTTCCCCTCCTCGGTGCGGGTGGAGGTTTTTCTGCACAGGTGCCTCTTCGGGGAGGGATTCCAAAAGGTATTAATCTAAAAGCGTTTTTGAATGATTTTCTCTTTGCGGTTTCCTTTTCTCTATCATTAGACAGACGTGCACAGCTCTACAGAAAAGGATGTCCATTTTACGTGCAGAAAAATGTGAAAATAAATAAAAGTTTCAATAGGAAGTTAATCAGCATGTTTTTAGATTAAGGGGGTCCGGCACATGAATTTTTGAAAAATTATCGATTTTGACTTTTTTTTATATTTTTGAAAAGTTCAAATATTTCTGCTTAAAATGATATATGGAAATACAGTAATTAAAAGTATTTTTATTTATTTTTTAAAAGGAAGCCACTTTCATTGATGCGTGACAGGTGCTCCTCGAGGAGCACCTGTCTTTGATCATGCTTAATTTTTCGATGACCGCGCGATTTGTTTTGTTTACAATCAGTATAACCTTTTTTTTTTTACACATAAATAAAACGATTTTTCTTTGAAGAAAGGAAAATACAACTCAACACAGTTATTTTTTTTTCGTTTGGTTTGTTGTTAAATGAGATTATTCTTGCTTGAACTAGCTAATTGTGAATTCTAATTTATTTATTCAGATTATTTTTTTTGTTAATTCTACGTTTTACATTAAATTATTTATTAGTATTTTATTAACGACAAAAATTATGGGGAGATCTAAAAAAATATTTTAAAAAACTCAAAAATGTCCCCGTTAAAAAAAATGAATGCTCAAAATGTTCCAGCTATCACATCACACAGCACAGAAACTGTTATTGAAAGTGCTTCAAAACGAAAACTTATTTCAAACAACTGTTTATATGAAGATATGGAAGGAAGTAATGAAAAAAATGTTTAAATAGAATTGAATTTATTGAATAAAGCGTTATTGAACTTTGCTGTTTGTAAAAACTGTGGCCATTCCATCTCATTGGAGGCTTCTAAAAGAGTCGGAATTGTGTATTACATGGAACTTTGTTGCAGTTTTTGCGCAAAAAAAACATGGTTTCCATACGTCAACTAAATTGAAGAATAAAAATAAACTTTTACACTTAAATATCAGATTGGTATTTGCTTTCAGATCTATTGGAAGAGGTCGTTCAGCTGCAGAAATATTCTGTGGACTTATGAACTTGCCATCTCCACCTGAAAAATTCCGTACTTATACAGAATTGTTGTTCGACTCTTGTAAATTTACCTGTGAAAAATCAATGAGAAATTCTGTTGAGGAGGCAGCACGAATAGAAGGTAGCCGTGACATTGCTGTTGCCTTAGATGGTTCATGGCAGAAAAGAGGATATCAGTCCCTCAATGGTATTGTTACAGCTACGAGTGTCGATACTGGAAAAGTTATTGACTTTGAAGTGTTTTCGAAAAATTGTCGGTGCAAAACTGCATTTAATTCTGTTCATGAACCATCATGTATTGCCAACTATAGTGGAACAAGTGGAGGCATGTAAGTGAAAGGTGTAAGGGATATTTGAAAGATCCGAAGCTCATTATGGCATTCGTTACACAAAATATTTGGGCGATGGAGATTCAAGAGGTTTTTCATCAATACTTGCCCTAAATCCTCATGACACTCAAGTGGAAAAATTAGAGTGCGTTGGGCATATCCAAAAGCGTATGGGTACCCGTCTTTTGGATCTCAAAAAGAAAAACAGAGGGAAAAAAAATTAAGTGATGGAAGAAGTTTACGTGGACGCAACCGACTCACTGACATTTTAATTTCAAAAATTCAGAGGTATTATGGTATGGCCATTAGAAACAATATCAATGATTTACACAATATGAAAACTGCTATTTGGGCTATTTATTTCCATATTTTGTCTACAAATGAGAGCCCTCAACATGGATTGTGTCCCTCGGGTACAAATTCATGGTGCAAGTTTCAGAAAGCAAAAGTTGAATTTAACGAAAAGCATTATGACCATAAAAAACATACCCATGTGCCATCTTCCCTCGTGAATAAAATTAAGCCAATTTTTAGAGATTTAGCTGACCCTAGGTTATTAAAAAAAATGTCTACATGGGAAGACTCAAAACCCCAATGAGTCAGTTAATAATACAATATGGTCAGTCATTCCAAAATCTACATTTGTGGAGTTAAAAACCCTAAAATTAGGGGTAAACATGGCAATTGCACAATTCAATATGGGTCATGTAGCTAAATTAATCATTTTAAAACATTGTGGTATTGAACCAGGTTTAAATTGTGTGTCATACTTTAAAAAATTAGATGCACGTAGGATTCGTGTAGCCCAACAAAAGCATCTTGAGATACAAAAAAAGGCTAGATTGCTAATAATAATGAAAAACAGAAATTTAGAAGAGTCTTTTATAGAAGCAGAGGGCAAAGAAAATATTTCTTATGGTTCTGGGAAGTATTAAAAAAGGTAAATCGTCAAAAATTACAAATTTTTACTTTAAAGCCTGTTTTCTCAAAATGCAATATTTTTCTCTTTATATGTACCTTTTTCTCAGAAACTAATTAATGTAGGGTCCTCAAATTTTCAGTTAGTATAATTTCAACATGTTTACACATTTACATGGAGGGGATAAGATATATCTAGCAAACATTTTTAGATAACGTCTTTTTAAACTAACTTTTAAGGGGGGGGGGGTAAATTGGACATTTTTTAAAAATTCATAATTATTTTAATTTTTAGTAAAAAGACAAAACCCTCCATTAAAGTCTTGTTGATAGTACATATAACCTACTGTAAAAATTTCATCTATGAGGAGCAAGTAGTTTCTGAGAAAAAGGTACATAAACTTACGTAATTTAACATGGGCTCCTATTGGAAGTGCCGGACCCTCCCTTAAATAAAAAAGTTTATAAAACAGAAACCCAAACAAATTAAATTACGTTACAAGACACAGAAAAATAAAATAAATAAATAAAAAAGAGCTAGGAAAGAAATCTATTTTAAGTCGTGAGTATATGTGTGTGTGTGTGTATATATATATATATATAAAATCTTTATATATAAATATACGTGTCACAGTGTTTGTCCGCGATGGACTCCGAAACTACTCAACCGATCATAATATAATTTTGCATACTGTATGTCATTTCGTTCAACTTAAAACATAGGATGGTTTTTATATCAATTAATCACGCCATAATTTTTTTATTGCCGGAAATTTGAAGAATCCAGAAAAAACATTGCCAGATTCCCGTAAGGGAATAATCGCAAAATGTGGCATTGCTCATGTGTCTGTGGAAGCAGATATTGCAAACCAAAATGCATGAAAACTAAGCGCTTGGCGTATTTCGGGGTGTGGAATCCGATTTTCGAGTCAGTTTCCAAAAATAACCGTAACTTTGCCGGATATAGCCGGCCGGCCGTATTTTAGACACAACATAACAGGGGCTTACGTTAAAAGCCTTGAATTGTGAAAACTTGGACCCTGGCGTACTTCAAAATGGATAATCCGAATCTGATATCCAGTCTGAGAAATAACTGTAACTTTGCCGGATAATTCAGGATGACCATTTATTACGCAAACCGTAGCAAGAGAATAATGTCTTGGTGCGGGAAAAGTGCTTTTCTGTTGTAATTCGGGATGGTGAACCAGAGTTTGAAATCAAAATTTAGAAATTCCTGTAACTTTGCCAGATACTGCCGGACGACCCTAATGCCCCTTCCAGGGACTGAACTTGCTGGCTGAGGGGAACAAAAGTAATTTCCAGTTGTATCTATCGGCGGGAAACGATAATTTCAAACTATATTTCAGAAACTTCTCTAAACTTGCCGGATATTGTCTAAATTAGGAGAAAAGGCAAATGATTCGAGTCAGGGTCCGGATTTTCATTCTCTCTAGTGACTGAACTTTCTCGTGCTGGAGCATCAAAAGTTATCTTCGTGTGCATTTCGGAGTGTGAAATGAGAATCTGAAATTGAATTTTTGGAGTTTCGATAACTTTGCCGGATTATGCCAGTCGACCGTATTTTAGACACACCGTAGCAGGGACTTGCCTTAAAAGCCTTGGATCATGAAAACTTTGTCCCTGGTGTATTTCAAAACGGATAATCCGAATCTGATATTCAATCTGAGAAATAACAGTAACTTTGACGGATAATTCAGGATGACAGTCTTTTACGAAAACCGGGGCAGGAGCTCACCCTTAAAGTCTTGGCGCGGGAAAAGTGTATTCCTGGTGTAATTTGAGATGGTTTAAGCGAGTCTGAAATCGAAATATAGAAACTCCTGTATTTTTGCCAGATAATGCTGGGGGATCGGAATATTCTAGCACAGCAGTACCAGCCTGTCTTGCTGACGTAAAGTGAGTGAATATTAACGTAGCACTTTTCAGCAACACGAGGTCTTTTGGCGACTGACCGCGTAATTTTGAACCATGGTCAAGTAACCCGGACGACTCCTGAGCTGGCACACCATCTCCTAACTAACACACCACACCAACGGGAGAACGTTTGAGATCTCGACAGATTTAACGTTAATCACTCCCCTACACGGCGGGTTTTGAGTGGTGCTGGGCTCGAATTCATGACACGCTAGCCATGATCCGATGGCTTGACCACTTGGCTACCGCGGCCACTGCCGACATAGAGACGCAAAAAGTGGATCTTGATTGTATTTCGCAACTGCCGATCCGAATATATAACTCAATCCAATTAAATATAATCTTATATATACGTCAAATAATGTCAGACGAAAGTATTTTGCACGAACTGTGGAAAAGGCTTGCTTTAAAATTCTTAAAGGAGAGAGAAATGCTTTCCTGGTGTTTTTCTGGATGGGGAACAATAATAATATGAAATCGGATTTTAGAAACTCCCGTAACTTTGCCGGATAATGCCGACCGACCGTCATCTCCCCCTTTAGAGACTGAGCTTACAAGAGCAAGGGCGTCGAAAGTGGGCACCGAGTACTTCTCGGGGTGGGAACGAGAATCTGGATATGGATTTCAAAAGCTTCCGTAAATTTTCTGGATATTGCTGGAATGAGGTCAAATGGCTTTGTGTTAGAGTTCCACCTCCGGATTTTTATTCACTGTAGCAACTAAACTTTCAGGTGCAGTCATGCGCAAATATGATTGCAATAGGAAATTGCATCTTCGGGTATTGTTGTCACTGTGTTAGATGGCGGGAAAAACTGCACATTCCGTATCAGCTGCCATTGGACATTCATAAAATACAAGATGCAATATGTACCATTGAAAAAAAAAGAGTGGATTGGCTACAGTATTGCAAATGAATTCAATCATAATCAGGGATAAGTGTACCATGAACCATAAACATTCACTCAAAGCATTACATAGAGCTATGCAAGATTTAAATGGCAACGAGAGAATATTCGGTGTTGCTGTTGTATTACTGTCTGGTCATTTCCGACAGGTATTAACAGCCATTACACGTTCCACTTTTGCTCACGAAATTAACGCCTTTTTAAAGCAGTCGTTTTCATGGCGAAACGTGGAAACACTTCGACTGGCCATAAACACGCGAGTACATTTGCAAGATGATCAATCTGAGCAACTATTTCCTAAGCAACTACTGAATATCGGAAACGGTGAAGTAGAACTTCGTCCCAATACATAATGCAAGAAATACCCAGACGATTTCTGTAATGTTCTTTAGGCAAAAAAGAGCTGACTGAGAGTGTCTTTCCGGATATACTGTATAATTATCTTGATAATTATTGCCTCTGTAATTCTGTTACTTAATCAGAAAAAATGTTGATATTGTGATGAAATAAACTTTCAGACTCAGGGTTGTTGCTAGTTGACCCAACGTTTTTTAAACCAATCGACACTATTGTTGATGAAAACAAAACCGTAAATTTTTCCACCGAGTTTTTTTAATTCTCTAGAAATATTAGGAATGTCACCACATAATATTCGGTTGATTCCCTGGTTATTATCTGCGTAACTTAAATTCACCTAGATAATGCAACGGTGCACGTTGGATCATCAAAAAAATTATACCGGGAACTTCTTGATGCAAACATTTTGACTGTAAAGTTTGAACGAAAATTCGGTTCTGCTACTACGGAATTTGTAGCCACGTATTCCACCGATACCGTCAGAATCTCTAATACCATTCAAAAGGCTTCAATTCCCGATTCGTTTGGCTTTCGCGATGATTATAAATGAATCTGAAACCGAACAATATTCATTTGGTACTTGTACTTAAAAAATCCATGTTTCTCGAATGGGCAATTAGATGTTACATGCTCACGTGTGTGGAAACCGTTGAATCTATTCGAGTTAGCAAAATACGGGTTACCGAAAAATAGTGTGCACTTATTAGCGATTAGTGGTATAAAATTATTTGTTGTTTACTTTGAAATGATAAAAATAATTTTAAAAATTTCAAAAATCAATGTTATTCACTACATTTATAAAATTAAATCTTCATATGTTGTTACTTAACGACTTCGTTAGTAATGCATGCATTATACTACACTCAAAGAGGAGATGAATGAAATGCAAAATTAAAATAATTTGTTGTTTTATACTTTATTTCAACCCTCCAAAATTATAAACGAAGATTTGATTTCATTGAATAGCTTAGAATAATATTGAACTAACGTATTAAAACAAAGCCACAGCAACGCGTGGCCGGGTCAGCTAGTATATATATAAATATCTGTGTGTGTGTGTTAATATGTATTTCAATCAAAACTCGAAACTAATTTCACCATCAAAAAATAATTAGTTTGAATAAATTCAGATGACCTGATTTTAATTATTTTATTTTAGTTTTTGCAGCGCATAAGTCTTTTCATAACTTTAAAAATTTTTCATTTTTACAATTGTATACGGAGAACAAGGATATGTCAAAACTATTTTTTCTGCAAACTAAAATGGGCGATTTCAACATTCAATGCGCAACAGAGACTATATATACAGGGTGTTCCGAAACTCAAAATCAAGTATACTCGGGGTGGGGTCACATCAGTTCTGGGAAAAATAAAAATAATGCCATACCAATAGACTGGGATGTCTCAAGGAATGGGCCTACTGGACCCAAGGTCTCGGCCACAATGGGGGCCTCGTCTCGACTCGGCCTAAAAAAGATCATGATTCGAATAATTTTAACAAAGTCTTTTTTCCGGTTGTATTTCTTCTCTGAAAAACTGGGAATTACGGACAAAATATCAACTGGCTACACTGGATGACCGTCGTCCATGTATAGGACTAAGCCTACCTCCATACATCATTACTCCTTCAGTCGGTCGAGCAGCTTGTGCGATTGTAAGTCATGCCCATTTATTTGTTTCGGGTAATTGTTTGTACGAGTATTTGACAACGTGTACTGCCTACATTTAAGAGTCATAGGTAGGGCCTACATTTGTGTACCTCAAGAAGACGCCCCTGCCCCTACGTTAAGTGATGATTATCATATTTTTGAAAATAGTGGAAAACGGACACTCTCCATCACATCGTTAGGTACTGTGACAACGAACTGCACACATTAACAGCGATTTTTTCACTAAGGTTCTCTTAGATAGACGTGCTAAATCTCAGTCACAAATCGGGCAAAAAACTGCGCCTGTTGAACGTTGTTTGTCTGAGTCGGGGTGTCAGAAAATGATGCCCCCCCCCACCACCTAAATTTGACTCCCCATCAAAATAAAAATATAGTACACTACCCTAGGAAAATTTTTCAAAAGATTGCCCATTTAATTAAGATTCCAAAATAGTACAACATTTGCTCTTTTCTATCCATAACCATCGCAGCGAGTTTCTAACTTCTTTTATCCAAAGCGAAAATGTAACCGAACTGCGCTCAAGAAATCGCGGAAGCAGTCGCTCACGATTCATCAAGCGATCACTTTTAAAAAGACGTAAAGTCTGCATTCGTGTAGAAGGCAAACACTTTGAATATTTAATTCATTAAAATATTACAAAAACCTTTTCCATTTTATTTTTAAATTTATTCTTTAATTTGAATCACTTCAGTTTTTTGAAATGGTCATTTTGTATTAAAAAGAAGGCAATAATATTAGGGACAGAAAAGTAGAAAGTGTATCATTTTGAACCTTTAACTGAATGGGTCAACTTTTGAAATAACTTACTAGGATAGTACACTGATGAAATCAATTAAGAGAATTTGCATATTTTATCGAATTGCATGAAAAGAAATGAACTGTATGAAAAACCACTGATTCCAGATAAAAATGCAAATCTTGTACGGCAAATACATAAGCGTACACGTGTGACTAGACTAAGCCAGGAGAAAAACAGGCCTTGTAAGCGAGTGTAAGTTAAAACGCATTTCGTTCGCCAGCACACCTCGGCGAATTTCTTGGTGTTATTTTCGAGCAATAGGTTCAATTCAAACTGTAGTAGGAAAAATGAGTAACCACCAACGTTTAGATCAGGGGTCGGCAACCTTTAAGCTGTAGCGTGCCAAACCAAACTACCAACATAATTCTACGTGCCATGCAATAGGAAATATTTGAAACTCTTCGATTCCCACGACAATACATGGAAAATCATGAAACATAGGTCATAAATACAAATTTAGAATTTTATAACATGTTAATTATGCATCATTTTAAAATATTTATTGACAGAAAATAAACAACATAAAATGTAACTATTACTTTAATACAAATAAAAAAATTAAAACTGTACACATAAATAGTACCTTTTAAGAATTTTTATTAAAATAAGGAGTAAACTTAAAATATGACTATTAAATATAAATTTAAAAAAATTAAAATTGTACATATATTATGCATTTTTAAAATATTTATGAAACTAGAAATAAACAACGCAAAATATAAGTGTTCACGCAACAAAGTTAAATAAAAAAATTAAAATTTTTATGCGAACCTTGTCCCTGCAAAGCTCTACTTAATGTCGCAATATCAAGTTTGTCACTTGCAATATGAAATAGGATTCTGAATGTTCAGCAGTTAAACAATTTCTTAGTGGAGTCAAAATATATTTCATATGAGAAAAAATTTGTTCACATAGATATGTGGAACCAAAAGCGGAAAGCAGAGCCCATGCTATATTTTTAAAGCAATTAAATCGTTAAGTAATTTAAAATAGCTGTCAATTTATTGCTAGAGTTATCTTCCAAATTTTTCCGTAACTCCGTAAATTTTGCTTTCCATAATTCTTAAGATGTTAGTTCAACAAAAAGAGAGAGTTCTACCTCAAAATTATCAATGTCCATCCATTCAAAAATTGACAAATCGAATGGGATTAATATAATGGGTCTATTATAAATCAGGCTTGCTTAGCAAGGAAAATACAGGCATACAAGCTCTTCAAAGTCTTTGCATCTTTTAGAAAACTCCTCCTTAAGTTCATCTTTGTCTGTGGTTGATGTATTTGCAAGCGCTTTAACATTTGGGAAGTATTTGAAGGTACTAGTATTAATATCATGGACAAATATATTTAATTTTGTAGCAAAGCCTTTCCAATATTCAAAACGTTCAAGCACTGTCTGACTTTTTCATTGCAATCCTAAGTTGAGTTTATTGAGATGTTTAGTTATATCGGTCAAACATCAATTTACTTAATCATTTCTTACTGTCTAATTCGGGAAAATGCTGTCCCTTCTCATCAAGAGAAAATTTAATGTGCTCCATGCATGACACAAACTTATTCAATACATTTCCAAGACTAAGACAACGGACATGACTGTACAAGGGAAGATCCCCATACTCACTTTCCATTTCTTCTAAAAGAGATTTAAATTGCCTTTGTACTAATGAAGATCGAACTCTATAAAATTAATTATTTTAACAACAGTACTCATTACAGAAATTAAACGCCGAGACGAAAATTTGACAGCTAAACTTTCTTGGTGTATTATGCAATGGAAAAGTTCAATATTTTATGCCCAATATGATTTTCAAGAAGTTTGACAAATTATTTTTCCTTGCCAATCATTGCAGGAGCGTCATCAGTAGTTACACAAAATATTTTATTTATACTAATACTTTTTTTAAAGTGATTTATAAATGAAAAAAAATAGCCTGTCCTTTAGTTGTACCAGATAGAGTAATCATGCTGCATAACTCTTTATAAATTCGATATTTATCACAATATCGTGCAATTACTGCAAGGAGTGCAACATCATTCACACATGTCTTCTCACTTTCATCAAGAGCAATGCTAAATGCTACAGTTTCTTGTAAACCTGAATTTTGATTCGCAATTACATTTTCTGCCATTTGTGTTATTCTTCTTTCAACAGTTCCCGCAGAAGCAAATATTTCTTAAATTCGGGATTATACTGTTTGCAAGTTCGGTAAATCAATGAACAATATTTCAGCACTTTTTAAAAATGTGTTCTATGTTCGTCATATGTTAAAGGTTTTTCTTTGGCTGCTAAACAATGAGCAATGACGAATCTACATTCTGTCGCCTTTGGTTTGACAATGTAATTTCAAACCAAAAGCAAATGTAATTTCTTTTTTATATCCAGAAACAATTCCTTTCTAAAAGTTCACATTTCTCATCAGAATTCGTAAATGTAACCTGGTGTTTAGTTTGAAAATGTTATTGTACACTTGACGTACGACATACCGACACACTTTCGTGACATACACACATATAGCGCGATCTTTTTGTTGTACAAATCCAAAATAGTCCCCCAAGAGTCTTGGAAATAGCGAACATCAAGCATTCTTTTTCAGTCGCCATTTGATTCAATATGTAACTAGGAATTGTCGCAATAAGTAAACAAACAATATACAAATTTTCATAATAAAACTAACACAACGTGACAAAGTTAAAAGTAACCTAAAAATCAAACTAAATTCTACTTTCGACTGAAATCATACTCAATAATCGTATATCGGCGTGACTAATAGAGAACATGAGAAGAACATGAAAAAAATAAAATTGTGTTCTAATATCTATTTATATTATCTTGATAAGCACTAAAAGTAAAAACTAAAATAATAATGCAGTGCCGATTTATCCATTGGGCACTTGGGGCGAGCGCCCAGGGGCTCGGATAAGCTGGACTTTAACAGATTTTCGGTTATAAATTTCAATCATCCAGTGCCAAGGGGACCCGTGGATCTTTTACGCCCAGGGCCCTAAATGAGCTTAATTCGGCACTGTAATTATGACTTCTTTAACACAACACTCAAAAAATTACAGTTGTTCTTAATATTTAGTTAAAAGGGACATTTGCTATGAAATTAGATTCGCTTGACAAATTAATCCACGGCGGGTTTTTTCATCGAATTTATTTCAAATTCAAATAAAATATGTTGACAGAGAGAATATCTATTATTATTTATTATATATTTCCACTGCAAAACGTTTGTTAGATTTATTTTTTATTTTTTCGTCGATACCCAAGCTTTTGGTGCGTAAAGGACAAACTATTTTCTTTTTTATTCACTGTGAGCCGTAATGAGTGATTCATTTTACAAATATTACTCAAAATTTTTCATTTGTGTGGAATATTTAGCACTAATAATATATATATAAGTCACATTTAAACACATTTTTTTCTTTTACATAAAGAGCACACAAACAACAAGCAAGCTGATTCAGCAGAATCATTTTATGGCAAAGAATTAAAAGTGAAAAATAGCCTTTATATGTGTAAAATATACGAGGCATTGAAAGGAGAGACAGAGAAAGCGATTTAGCTATACCTTATAATTTTGTAGAGTGGTGGCGTGCCAATGAGAATTGCTCCGCGTGCCACAGGTTGCCGACCCCTGGTTTAGATGATGGAATGAGGTGGCGAATTGTGGTTAGGCTAGAAGCAGGCCAATGTCAAGTCCAGATTTGTAGAGAGTTCAATTTAACGCCCAGCGTCGCGTGTAACTTATGGAAATGGTTCTAGGATACTAGATCCATCAAGAGAAAGTCTGGGCTAGGTCGTCCAAGAGCCACGATGGCCAGAGAAAATCGCCATTTGTTTATTATAGCGAGGCGTAACAGAGGGGCTACAGCTTCTCAGCTCTCTCGTTACTTGTATGCAGTCACAGGAACCCGTGTATCAAGGGTGTCTCTTTCAAAACGACTTCACGAGAGAGGGTTGTTTGCCAGAAGACCTGCTGTTTGCGTCCCGCTCACGTCTACGAATAGGAGAGTCCATTTAGCATGCTGCAGACAACATGGAGAATGGATCAATGGGTGACCTTTCTGTTCACCGATGAGTCCCGTTTCAGCCTAAACACCGATTCTCGCCGTACGTTCATATGGAGAGAACCAGGGACCCGCTACCTACCCTCCAATGTCCGCGAAATCGACAATTATAGCAGAGGAGGTTTAATGGTCTGGGAAAGCATCCTGTTGGACGGCCGTACCACCTCTCCATGTCTTTCAAAGAGGCTCTGTGACAGGTGTGAGGTATAGGGATGAGGTCTTGGAACCCTACGTTTGTCTTGCCAGGTTTGCATGTGGCCCTGAGTTCATTTTAACGGACGATAACTCGAGGCCACATACAGCTCTTCTGGTCAACAAATTCCTAGAGAGTGAGGATATTAACCGTATGGATTGGCCAGCCAGGTCTCCAGACCTCAACCTTATAGAGAATGTCTGGGACGCTCTGGGGAGGGCAATTGCAACTCATAACCCTCTCCGAGAACCATCCAGGAAATGAAAACACCATTGGTGAACGAGTGGGACCAATTGCTACAAGAACTGATAAACTGCCTTATTTCAAGTACGAGGGCATTTCGAAAAGTAAAGATACACCGTACCCCAGAGGAAAAGAAAAATTTTGGCGAGCAAGTTGGCAACACAGGTTAATCTTGAACCGTTAGCTTTCTCCTCGCGGTCATTCGGCATTTCAACGTTGATTCTGGTTGGAGTAGGTCGTGTTTAAAATGGCTACGCCGATTCAGAATCTCGCCAAATGCGAAGTAAGCTCCGTTATACGTTTTCTTTATGCAAAAGGTCAGCGATCAGCGGATATTCACAAAGAAATTGTTTCTGTTTATGGGAACATTTTGAATCGACAAAATGTAACCAAATGGTGTCGTCATTTCTCTGAAGGTAGGATCGATGTTCATGACGAACAGGTCGGGCATCTGCGATCTCCGATGCCGCTTGCTTCATGACAACGCTCGGTCTCACACAGCACTCGTAACCAAAGCACTACGCAAACAATTCAAATTTGAAGAATTGGACCATCCGCCATACAGCCCGGACCTTGCGCCCAGCGACTTCCATTTATTACATTACCTGAAGTCACATCTTGGTGGAAAATCATTCCACGACGATGATGAGATCAAAGATGAAGTTGAAATGTGGTTCTGACATCAGGCGGCAACCTTCTATGACTGAGGGATAGAAAAGCTTGTCATCGACATAACAAATGTTTGGATAACGGCGGTTATTGTGTTGAAAAATGAGAAATAATCCAGTTAATAAGATGTAACTGACGTTTTCTAAATAAATGTTTTTTTTAAAGGAATGCGAGCCATTGCATCTTTACTTTTCGAAATGCCCTCGTATGACATCACGCTGCGAGGCCTGTATAGCTATATCCCCTCCCTAAGAGGGAGCTATATCCCCTATTAACCCATTTCTTTTGTTTATTCTGCAATCGCTGTTTCATACCTTCCAACTCCAACTAGTGTTACGCACGATCATGCGTGTGTATTACAATTGTTGAATGGTTATTTGTTCCTAGAACAAATAACCATTCAACAATTGCAATCAATTATGTACATAACAAATTTCATTAAAATCGGTCCAGTAGTTCTAGAGAGAATCGATCAAGTCTGCAAATTCTCTCAATTTCTTACACCAGTGTACGTAATGTTTCATTTAAGGAAGGTCAAAGTTAGGTGCTATTTTCTCAAGGTACGGTAATTTTAACTAAGCCAGCAAAGTGTTCTGCTCGATCTGCGATCGTGATTAATAGCATGGCTATGTACGATCATGTTAGTGATAAAATCACAGTAAAATTGCGAAATTTGATGACAATACCTAATAATGGGATGAAGGTTATTAATTATCCACATTTTCAAAAATGAGATAAATCATCCTTTAACCAAATGATAGGGAATCCCCTATCTCCCTGCCATATTAGAAATCCAAAACAGAAAAACGATCTGTTGGCGCAATTACACAAATCATTGTTTCTCCTCTGCGCTTAATTCGTGTATTAAACTCTAATTGTTTTTAAGTTTAATCAAAGCTAAGCTTATTTCATCTATTTTAAATACATTTTTGACGAATTATTTTAGTAATTATCAATTTCCTTATCCAATTTCTGCTTCATATTTAATTATGCTGATTATTTTATGAACTGCATTGTTACATATTATTGTGGTTTTCAAGAGCATGCTGATTGTGAAGACGGCTATATAATGTGCTTAGTTTGAAGGAAGGGTTTGTGGAGAAGCACAACAAAGATGGAAAAATGCAGACGTACAAAGTTTGATACGCTGAAGTTATTGTTGGTAAATGATGTGAATCTCGAAGGGAGTTTTTTTAAATTACTTGCTTCAGATATTCTAAAATTTAATGTTGAATCGATTTTGGTATGTTTTTCTTTAGTCATTTTTGGCGAATTTTTAAAAACAGCGCTGAAACGCGTCAATTTCCGATACTTTCATTTTCATACCCCAAACTTAATCAATCCAAATGACATGGATTTCATAAGGGGTATGAACATTTCACCTACTTTCAGCAGTAGAGATTTATAAATGGGTGGATTTCATACAAAATTCCCTGTACACAATTAGACCCATGCGAAAAGAATGGGCAATCCAGCTAGTTATACATAAAAAAATAAGTTGCTTGTAACGTGTTTTTTTTTATGTTGAGTAAATTTTCACATACATATGTGTTATTGTTAATCCTTTTGTGTCCAACTATCACATGGCATGCATAAAAACAGTTTCAACAAAGGACCGACAGAGAAATATTTTTATTATTCTCTTAACCTTTTTTACGAAAGTTCATAAATGAGAAAAAGCAAAACGTTTTTTTTTTACAAGCATACTTTTCAGTAATTCAAACACATGGATAATCATATATATAACCAATAAAATAGAAGAAAAATATTTCCCCTGCAAACATTAGTGGTTCTTAATTATGGCACAAATATCGATAAAAGGAAAAAAGTTAGTGAAATTTCACAACTTAACGAAACAAAACTGTTTTGTAGGATATCACCCCCCCCCCCCAAATGCAACATCTAATATACTCCCCTTCAAAAGAACATCCTAGTTAACATACACATTTAGTGAAAAAAAGGAGATATATATTTTTAAAAAATATGCTTAATGATCACTATTTTGAAATACAGTAACAAAGATTAAAGGTTGCACACCAACAGTTCATTAACTTGAAAACAATTGGCTGTTTTCGTCCCAGAAAGATTTTTTTTAGGTCTAATCCAGTAACTATGCTGACGCAACGAATCATGGCTGTCCAATTCCGAATTCACTCGTCCATTTCACACCAAAAAGTTGCAAAGAGAACACAAAATTCTTAAAGAAAAGATTTTGTTTAGCTCTAAATAAGTTATGTGAAAAGGAATCGCAACGAGGGAAAGAACTCTTTGTTTTCTCATGAAGCTTTAATTATTTCATACAAGCTAATTTCAAATCCCTAACGCGCTCTTCAGTATAATTACAGTGAGTAAAATATAAATTAAATAAATGATTTTTGAAACGTATTATTAACATTCCATCTTCAATCAAGGAAATTAAAGTCACGACAAATAAATTTTAGAGGGAAAAAAGTTGAGGAAACTTATTATGAAATCCTTACGAACAGAGAAAACACAGAACACTTTATATATGGAATTGAAATTTAAGTTTGAGATAAGAATAAATTCATCAATACATAAAATTTTTAATATTTCTTACACATGTTAACTGTTTTTATTGTCTCTTTCGAATGCGATGATAAAAAATACTTAATAGTATCACCCTTTCAGACAGAAAATCAAAAAGTTACCTGAATCAGATCCAGATCTCTGATCAATCCCGTGAGACAACAGCAATCCTTATATTCGTACTCGTCCTCTTCTTCGTAATTCTGGTATTCGTAGAGATCAGGAGTCGCGTTCTGCAGACGGGCGGGGGGCCTCGAAGAACCCCCGTTCCTCATGGTGTCGGGGCGACCCGGCATTCCGCAAAAACAAACGTTATGAAACAGTCAAGAAAATGGGCAATATTGCTAAAGCAATTAACACTTCTTCATCGAGAATTCATATTTCAAGGCTCAAACTAAATAGATATTCCAATGGAAAACAAAACTCTACTACGGTTTTGGGAACCGGTCAGAAATAACGAAATGTGATCAAAATGACAGAGCCTTAACACCCTCGTAGTTTCAGGAATTGAAGGTATTAAATAGCATTATTCATTCTCATTCTGAGCAATCTATTCACTTAGAGGCAAGCATCCGAGTCTCTTCCATTAGATTGGACATAGTCTAAAATATTTATTAGCTCTTCTTTTCTTTGAATACAAACTTGTGAAAGCTTTGCGATTTACTTCAATAAATGGATGAAATCCTACAGCAGTTGCATGAAGTCATATCCGATTCAGTAAGGAGCGACGAATTAACACATCCGGTATTATTCCAAAAGAAAAAGCCAAAACACCGTCAATCGAACAGTGCTCGCCGAGGACTGCAAAGGAAATCACCCGAAATTCATTTTCTTCAATCAATCTGTCGAGTGTGCGCCCAAAATAGATGGGGAGGTGGATAAACATCCAGCATGAAGAACTAATTTTTCTCAAGCGCAAGTAACGAATGAATACGCCAAAAGGATGGGATGCCACCTGCGCGAGCCCAGGAGAACAACTCTATTAAAAGTGCCACACCCAGTCCATTTAAGAATGAGGGAATTGAAGCGGCACTAAAGGAGGAATTGGGAGTATAAATTATGGAACTCGTCGCCTATTCATAACCAAAGGGACAATAATGTATCCTGCCTTGATTGGATTCGTTATGCTCCTCTTGGATTAAATTGATGAACTGGCGGCAGAAGAATCCCAATAGAGTAAAGGTTAAACGGTGTGACGTTTTTTTTTTTATTATTAAATATTTGTTATTAATTTTTTAAAAAAGAAAATTCTTCGGAAAGACAATTGAGAAGTTTTAAATTTTATGCATCTATCAATTCAAACGAAAGTTAATTCGGAAAATACAGGACACGATGGATTACGGCTACCTGATATAGCATTTGGTGTCACTCTCTCCTAAATCTGTTGGTCATAAGAACTCGTCGATATAAAAAAGTGTGCAAATACAGTTAATGATTTCAGAAAATTAAATACGGATCATTTCAGCCGATGGCACAGAGTTCGTAGAAATGTGAAAGGCAAAAATATTCTGCCTCGCTCACAAGTATGCAGAAGAGATGGATGTAGGGAAGCCAACAGTTAGGCGGTGGTCGTCGGCAGCTTTGAAAGCACTTTTTCTACCGCTTCTCGGAGAGGCTGGGGGTGGAACGACCGCAGCGCAACGACGCATTCACGTCATTTGTTAGGACCCCATCATCTTCGTTCTTCACTGTGATCCACCCCCCCCCCCACAAGAGCGAAGGGAGAAGAGGGGAGAAAACACACACAAAAACATTCATTATCTGATAACAGAGCTTCCCTGAGGTCCGCAATTTCGTGCCCAGGTGAATTCATTTTTTTTTTTTTAAACAGGGGGGAAAATGGAAAATGATTCGATTTCTCTGTAGTAAGCGTCACATGAAAGGAAGGGGATAACTTTTCCATTACGGGAATAGTGTTAAAAGGAAAATGAGATACAATTCACGAATAACTGAACCTCGCGGTGAGGACTGTATTGTTGCATAACTAATAGAGAAATCAGAAAACCCTTTTTTTTGTAACATATTTCATCTCGAAACATAAAAAGGTTTTAATAATTTGTTGTGTGCACAGAATCTGAGAACACGAGTAAATCGAAAAAACGCGAGTTGCTGCCCTTTTCCTAATCGAAAGAAGATCGACTACAGGTTTCACAAAAAAATACTTTTTAAAAATTTTTCAAATTATTCTCCACACATTTTGTTTAAGGAGAGGAATTTAATTATTAGGAACGAGCCACATAATATCGATAAGAATAACAGTATTTCAACGTAACAAGCATTTTAAACTGCAATTCAGAATATTTGAATACTGAAAAATTAAATACAAAGCAGTACTTGATTAGCATTTTATTTCGATATAAATTACTGATTTAAGCGTAGTTTCACATTCTACATATTGGAAATAACGCAATTACGATTATAAACACAATTTTTTATACAACTTTACAAAATTGGAAATAACGCAAAAATATTTGCATTTTTTAAAAAAAAAATTCAAATTTAAAAAAAAAATGTCATAGCGATTCAAAAAACTATAAAACATGTAAAATATTTATTAAAAAGTGTTATTACAATTCTGTCTTTTTACTATTGCATTTCGTCCTTTTGTTTGCAGGTAAGTAATGGCTTCGTTTCAGGGATATGATTGGTGGAAAGCAAGTTAGAGAAGGATTGTATTAAATGTTGAATCTTCAACTTCTTATCCTCCCCACTTTCGAATTTCAGGCTCCTGAAGCAAGTTAGCATTTTGTCTTACCTTAGTGGATGATTGTTCACAACAACTAATTTGCAGAATTATTCTTAAAATTTACTCGACAGCACTCCCCCCACCCGACAATTCCTTATTGAACAAAGTCTCGGGGTAGAGAGGCCCATTTTAATCTCTCAACTAATTAAAGCTGGCTTTCAAACCAGCTTTTATACGCGTTTTCCACTAAACAGGTGCATTTTATGCACATTTTATCAATGCTGATCCATCACAAACGTTTACTAATTTTCTAATACTTTAAATCGCTTATGATAATATTTTTATTTATTTATTTTTTGAATAATTTCAATCATGTTTAATAAAATTTCTATGGATTATTTGGACACTAGCGAATAATAGACCATTCATTAGTTTATTGTTAATATTTTACATTTTTTTACTCAGTTCCAGTCGTTTATTTTTAAAGATATAATGCATTTTGTAAGATGTTGCAAAAATTTTCTGAGGTTATTGAAATAACTTTTATTTGGAGTATTTTATATCTCCATTTCTGCACAATAAAGGTTATAATTTTTATATTGGCTTACTATGGATAAACACAAGGCCACCTTTTCACAAAAGTATTACAAACGCTTTTTCCCAGAGTGTACTTATTTAATCGAATAATAAAATTCATAACAAGATATATTTGAATCCCCAATTTTCATACATCTAATTAGAACAAGAAATAGCAAATGCGGTTCTGCAATAAAATCGATGATCCAAGATTCCGTTGAAAAGAGATTATTACTTCTCAAAATGATACATTTCACTTTGTTTGCTAACATAAATATAAGCGACAAACAATACGCTGACCGCCAACTCCTTTTGCAATTTTTATTTTAATCTATATCTAAATCACGGCAATTTTAATGTCCTAGCAAATAGTATTAAAAGAATTCAAATTTCAAAAAATTCAAAAGCATTCGAATGAATACAACCTATTTAACATAAAAGTACAACACATTTTACAACAACAACAAAAAAACACGGTTTGGTTTCAAAGCTGTAAGTATTCGTTTCAGAATTTTATTTTGAGGCCAATGTCATATAAAAGCAATAATATGAACATAAACTTTTTAAAAATATTGAAAATAAATTCATATTTACTTTTTCATTCAATATCAAAAACTCTTTCAGAAAATTGAATAAAATAGGATAGTAGTAAGAGACCAATTATCGACAGAATATATTGTTTTTAGTAGTAGCTCTGAAGGTATTAAAATAGGTATAAGGAAAGGTTTTTTCTGGTTCGATGTCTACTAAAGGACTGCAAAAGAGTAAGTTGTAGTTCACATTTGACGTGAAATCCGATAGTTGATTAGATGTCAATGGAAGAGACAAGAAGTGGAAAGTGCAGTGCTCGATCTTCAAACATGTCTGTCTAAGCAGTGTGTAGATCTACATCTTGCAGTGCCATATACGTTTAGGAGTTGCTTCCTGATGATATGCCAATACGAGAAACTTTCTTTACAATTATTTGCTCGGATGGAAAAGGACAATGGAATAATTAGAGGCCCATTTTCATCTCGAAGGTTCTGTCAATACTCACCAAAACAGAATATGGGCAATGGCTAATAGCGGCAAATCAACTCTGGCCCATTTATTTTGCAAACGTAATTCTACGGTGCTTTATATGAATCTCCTTTGTTCAATTAAATTATTTCACCGTTCCAATTATGTACATGTGTAAGTAGTACGATGGCACAACAAGTGAAGCAGCTACTGAAAATCCATTTCCGAAATGAACCCCAATCAGCTGCATCATCGAATTTTCGTTTTTGATCAAATAAGGGAAGAAAGCCATAACATTAAATTTTGAATTAAGTTTGGCGAATCTCAGATGGAGATAAACCGAAAAATGTAAGCGTTCGGGAACGAAGCAATGAGCATCACACAAACAATAGTTACAACCACTTAAAAGATGGGCGAACATCGGAAGAGTGAAACATGTTTTTTGATAGGCTTTCAACGTCGATTGTCATTGATTAGGTGAGGGTCCTGATGACGCAGGATTGTCGAACCCCATTTTGCAAAAGAGAAAAGCATTTTAAATGAATGTTTCAGAAGATTCTTGACGAAATTCGTACCAAAGCTGTTAACGATCGAGCCAACATGATTTCGCTCAGAAATTGTCATGTAGAACTCAATAACGATTCCAACTTCCTCGACTCAATAATCACAGGCGATAAGTCCAGGGTTTAAACGTAAGGGAAATGCAGTCCTTATAAGGGAATCATCCGACATCCCGAAGGCAAAAAATACTGCTCCGCAACACCCATCTTCTTTGACATCAGAGTCGTGGTTCGTCCCGCTCCACACGACACCATATCAATTAAATGATTGTTTTATTTCCTTCGACCACTGTAGGAACCGGCGATGGACCATGGTCAAGTGACGACATTTGAGCAAGCATTTCCTTCACCAATGGCGCGAGACCTGTGAGCAGTTCCGTTACGTTAATCCATTAACATATAATTTTCTGGCCCCATACACAGGTGGTTCGTCAGAATACCTACACGCCCCACATATTCCTTGGGACTTTTAAGCAAGCTGAAAAAATGTCCGGAAAAGGATTAGAATTCTGTTTGGGGAGAGGACGTCGTGCAGAATGCAACGAATCAATTACTCTCCATCTCGAAAAGGAGTTTAAGACAGCGGTACACGAAGGAAACAGCATTGAAAGTGACGAATAAGATTTAAATCGTTATGCCTAAATATAAGTATTCTTTCTTTATGAATAAAAGTTGAAAGTTTCTAACACATTTCGAGTATATAAGTATAACAAATACAGAGTAGAGACAAACATATGAAAAATCGATCCTAGATTCTCAATAATGAGAAATTGAAAAGGCTTCCAAAACTTTTGAAATCGCAATGATTTTTTTTTTTTGTGATCAAATTTTAAACTTTACTTTCAAGTGAAAAGCAGAAGAGACTTCAATCTTTTAATACCGAATGAAAAATAAAATGAATGTTCAAAACTATTCTCCCTTCTCCCTAAGTTTAATCGTGCAGAAATACGCGATGCGAAGCGAAATTTCGTTACGAATTTAAATCCCTCACTCACATCAACAGTGCTGACAAAGCCATTGTGAGGTGAGCCACGAATCGATGACTCACACACAAATGTCCTTTACCCCCTCCCCCAATTTCAAGTTTTGCGTCGCAGTTCCTTATGACATTTCAAAGCTATCTGTCGCACGTGTTTCATCAGCATTCGATTTAAAACTGGCAATATGGGTGGGAGTACTTTCTTGAAGGAAAAATAGTCTTTGATCCCCCTTTCAGCATTTTTGAAGAATATTTTTGAAATTAATACTATTACTACTGATCTTCATACGGTCGTTTGACATTACAATAAACATACAAACAGTTTCATACAGTACACAATACTTAAGGAAAAATAGAAATACCATTTTAATTAGAGTAGTTATTTCATTTCAAGGCACAAGAAAATCCCTAAACAGATGAACGCGCCAAAAAGAATGGCGACCAGGTTTTCTACTAACTATAAGAACTTTTAGCTGAAAATGATTTATTTTTAATGTATTTTGAATCGCTTTAAAATAAATGCATCATTTGATATTATTATGTTTGTATCTTGCGTTTTGCTTTAAACGTGGTTTAAAAAAAATTCTTTTTTCTTTCACTGTACGCTTGTTGTTGTCATTAAAATTGCAACACCAGGAAGGATCTGATAAACGTCAAAAACACATGAAAGGAAAAATAGGTTGGAATATTGCAAATGAATACTGTTTCAGCGCATTTAAACGATGCAGGGGGGGGGGGGAGAAACGACATCTAAAGCACTGCACAAAAGAAAAGTTTTATAGAGGATTTCTCGTTTGGAAAGCGCTTTGCAAGGTCTGAGTTTGCTCAGAACATCGTGTTATGCCTCGCATAAGGAGAAGAAATGCTTACCAGCAAGTGTAAGTATTCGATAGAGGCACAGGCTCGTTGTCTATCAAGAGTGTGGACTATCGTTCAGTGATATCACTCATTGCACTAATCGAAATCCAACTACTGCCATGCGAATACGGACTCAATGGGTTCCTGAGGGTCATACTGAACGTCATGCCCTCCCTGGACTAACACCCGAAAGGACATACAAATTGCGAGATCTGCCCGCCAAAACCGTACAACCACATCATGGATCATTAGTCAGGAAATGGGCATGTTTCCACCCCCCAGTATCCGCTCGTACGGTGTGATAAAGTTTAGAGCAGCGTGGATTGTCAGCATGGCGACCATTACTTCGGCTTCACTTGAAAATACAGAGATGGCAACTCTGGTGAGCCGAACGACAAAACTGGCTTAATGTCGTCTTATTCGACGAGTCCCGATTTTGCGTACACTATTCTGATGGTCATATACGTGTCTGTAGGCTCCAAGGAGACAATTTGTCACCTACTTGCATTCGATAAAAGCACAGGGGACTTGGGCAACCATTGAGAAAACGACACGCACATATCTAGTTCGGATCGACGGTACTTTGAACGTAGATCCGTATATTTCTGACATCTTGCATTCAAATGCCCACGACCAAGAAGATAATGCAAGACCATATGTTGCACGTCGTGTTCTTGCCTTCTTTGATACACATGGTAATCGGTTGTCACCCTGGTTTGCACGATCGCCAGTTTTGTCATCCATTGAAAACATCCGGTCTTTGGTTTCTGAGAGAATGGCCCACCACCCCTCTCCCTCTAATACGGTTGATAAAATGTAGCATAGATTTGAAACTGTGTGGAAGGAGTTGCCCATCTCTGTCATCCAAGTTAGTTCGACCTCATGTCTAACCGGGGAAGGGTCATTTTAGTTACCAGAGGTGGCAGATGTTTCTACTAATTTCGAATCCTAGCAATTCCCCAAACTTCTTGCAAATGTAATCATTTTGTCTTCATGTCATACTGTTTACGTACAATAAATATCCTTCTCTTTTCTTTTTTTGTTTGTTTTTGTATTTGATTTTCTTTACAGTGTTATAATTTTAATGGCTTGCAATATAATTAAGTTGGGAAATACGTATTTCGTATTTGTTATTAAGTAATATTAAACATTACAGACATTTTTTTGCTCACCATACCTATGCCCAGGGACGTCTTAACTCTTTAAGGCCCTAGCCCAATTATTAAGATTTTTCGAGGCCCTTGGCCCTTATGCAAAAATAGGTCCTACCTGAGATCTTTAAAAGTAGACAGTGTGCATTGTCAAATACCCGTACAAACGGTAATTTGAAACAAATAAATGTGCACGATTCACAATCTCAAAAACCTAGGCACAAACCAGCTCAACCGATGGCTACATTTAGACTAAATGAGTAAAATGATTGTTTATGATATTAGGCCTAGACATGGACAACGGTCATCACATAATAATAATACAGCCTTACCACTTTTGCCAGTTGATATTCAGTCTGAAGTTCCCTGTTTTTCGGAGAATATGTACGGGAATAATATTTGAACACATTAGAATTATCCGGATCATGATCTTTTTGAGACAGAGTAGAAAACAAAACGAGGCCCCCACCAAGGGTGAGGGCCTGGGCCCATGCCTTAAGACGACCCAGCCTATGCCACTGGATGAACCGCAACTCCTCAGAAAAATTAAAAGTAGACCGCATCCTGGAAAAGTCTGCCTACCCCAGCCTTAAACTAAATGGTGATTGCAGAATTACTAGCCTTATTCTAACAATCGCCAGTGGTACCTTTAAGCAAAAGTACTGTTGCGGCCGGCGGCATGTATAACGGCCACAGACGAATCCTGTTTGTCGAACGAGAAAATGCTTGATGTTGAAAGATTTTTTAACTGCCAGAATAACACAAGAACTGTATAAGAAGCTAAAGAGCAGAAAAGTGCATCATCTAGTTTTCGTAATAGTTAGGCGGGGTGGGGTATCAACCTATGAAGGCGTCCCAGAGCACTGCCGTAGCTAATCCTTTGTGGGCCCGGTATCAAAACTTCTCGGGGGGCCCTTTTTTGAAGTCCCTTCATAGTTTAGGATATTTTGCTTACATATGTTGGGGCTCCCGTATCATTTATATGTCGATAGCTGCACCCCTGTCTCAGAGATTCATTTTTGCAAGAAACGAGTGAAAACTACGGCTAAAGTTTATCAAAACACTATCTTACCACCGACAGGGGATCCCCTGAACGTTAACCTATTCAATGGAAAAGCGATTGGACTTTTGAATACGACTCTGCCCATGTCCATCAGGCAAACAAGACCCAGCGATGGTTGAAAGAGAGAATGTGCAGGATTTCACAAAGTATAAAGATTGTCCTTCCAACCGTCCGAAATTAAATCCACTCGACTACAAATTGTGGCCAGTATTGGGGTCAATAGTGCGGTAAAAAGACAAACATCCTAAATGTTCTTTAAGGAAAGCAGCGATGGAAATTCCCAAGGACCTCGACAGATGAGTAATCCGTGTCAAGTCAAAAGGTGATCATTTTGAATAAAAAGACAATATGTTAATTTTAAAGGTAAAATAAAACTTTGAGTAGAGTTTGTTTTCAAATTTCATTACAAAGTTGTTTTTTTTATTTTAAACTCCTTTATAACTGTATCAAAACTTACGGCACAAATAGGTATATATCAATTGACAAGAAATTCACAATAAAAAATTGTTCAAATCACAATAAATTGGAAAATTAAAAACAGGTCTCACATAATAGAGAAAAAGATAAAATTATTCATTTTATGTAGTCAACGAACTTCAAAAGCAGTCATATTCTAACCATTGATTCTGCGTCTAATTATTAACACCAATGAATTTAGATGGGGAATAAAAGGAAAAATTTAGAAATAAATTTCTTTGTGTAAAAATTTTTTCCAATTACAAAAAAGAAAATAGTTTAATAATATCTTGTAGAATAAAATAAGTTATCTTTCCGCCGATACTGTGAATTTAAATTTCTAATTAATATTCCACACAAATATATCTGAACTCTGAGAAGAATTTATTGCGCAATTGATAAATACCACCATCTCTAAGCAAAATTTTGTGGAATCCCATTTTATTTAATCTTTTTTCGGGATAATTATTGCAGCTTTATTTGAATCGATTTTAATACATATTCTCTAAAACCCTTCTCTTTTTTTATAATTTTAAGGGCTCAATTGATTGCATGTATACCTGTGACCAAGGTCGGTGGTCAGACTCTATACAACTTTCTTAAATAATCCTATCATTTCTTTTGTGAATTGTACTAAGTACAACATTACACATCTTTTAAAAAAAAACTTTTATACGTTCATTTCCCAACCACGCAAGTCGCCATCAGCATCTCAGTTTAAAGATGTTTGGACGAGAGATGGAGATAAGGAAACAGTAGGACGGGAATCACCTCAAGGAAAGAAGTCGCAAGAAGAAAAGAAGCAGAATTGACTCATTAAAACGTTTCTCTCTTTGTTCAAAGCAACAGTACGTTTCTAGAAACAAACCATTAGAGAAGGAAGGAGAAAGGAAAAAGAATTACGTATGGAAGGGGAAAAAAGTCGGCTCTCTGCCAGGTAGGCCACGGAGAGAGCAAAGTACGAGTCACATTTGAAAGGATTTAAAGAAACACTCGTGAAGTGGCGATTAGATTAAGGTGGCGAAGAAGATAGTTCCGTCTACAAATAATTCAATCCAACAAAGGGTTTTGGACACATACAGAAAAGAATTACCATCTGAAAGTATGACATCGCAGTGCATACATACTTAAAGAACTCAATACATAATGCATGTCTCTAATTGCATTGCATTATTAGGAATTCCAACTAACTGCAAAATGTACAAGTGGTTTATATCTGTTTCAGCCGAAATGAAGCACATAAATAATGCAGGTGCTCTCATAAAAATTTGGCCAACAAAGTGAAATTTATAGATAATTTATTACGTAACTACTCACGTTAGAAGAAATACTAGAAACAGAAGTTGTAGCGGGTAACCAACTTAAAAGTTACATGGATCATCCTTTTTTCCCAATTAATCACATTCCCATGCTAAAAAAAAAAGCTTTGCCAAAGAGCGGTAAATGACACATATATACCAATAGAACTTCAATCTTAAAAGGATATCTAAGTGTAAGCTCCATCCATAAAATATTAGATTTTGAAATCATAATAAATTTACGTTATTTTTTAAAACACACATTCACATAAAGAGCCGATATACCTAGTTGTTTTAATACCTGAAAAATTTCTCCACTATATATATATAAAGTACGGTTAATTTAAAGTTTGTCGAAATTACGAAGCCACAGCGTGTAAGCCCACAATGCAGAAAATTCAGCAACAATTAATTTATAAAAAAGGATGGATATTTTTAATCCCTTAAAAGCATCTGAATTTTGAAAAATAATATAAACAAGTCATATTAAAAAAATTTTAAATCATTTCATGGTTTGCAATGCCAAAATCATTTCTCAAAACACAGTTTTCAATAAGATAACATTTAATACACAATATAAATTTCAATGTAAAATAGGCAAAGAAAAAAAAAATTCTTTTTAAACCTCAGAGAAATGGAAAGGGAGAGAAGCACGCTTCAGACGAAAAGCTTCCCCAGCTGAGCAAATATTTAAAAATGTTAAGAATGTGTCTTTGAAATTCCATTCCTTCTCGCGCGAATTTAAAAAGACCTTGGCCATGAAAAAGTTCTTTTCCAGTTGGATCAATCAAAACTTATAACAGGTTTTCCCGCAAAAATTTAACATGTCAATTGTTATATTTATATAATCATGCATCGCTATAGCCCTGTTCTACCAGACTCAAAAAACTGATATTATATTGTACAAAGGATAGCAAACTTCAATATATTGTGCGAGCATTGCGAAATCCTTAAAGAAAATTTTCTTTTTCTTCGTTTTCTGAACTTGATTCATTCAAGTCTTTCGCCAAATCATGTCTGAGTATGTAGACATATTGAAAAAACAGCGCAGAAAATAACACCTACGCACTAAAGTACGGGATTAGTCGTCAGCTTTTCTATCTCGCTTATTCCCTCCTCCCGAAGCATGTAAGGATTTTTATGAACTGCAATAACAATCAATGCATTGTGGATCAGTTTTTCCATGAGTTCTAATCCTATAACAGTTGCGTGCTCTCGTGAAATGTCATAATATTTTCTCACATTACGTTAATCCTTTCTTAAATGCGAAAGATTTGGTAATCTTATCATTCAGTCTATAAAAAGGCCATCAAAATGAATGGGAAATATCACTGCCGCGAAAAGGATGAAAATGGTTTAACAAGTATCACTAAATATACCCTAAATCGAAAAATAGCACCACATAAGCTTTTACTATCCTTTATTGAGCATAGAAATCGAGAGGCCTTTTTAAATATTTTTAGGTGGGACATTTAAAATTTATATATTAAAAATTAAAATGAATAAGAATTCATTCCACTTGACCACCTAAAAACTCCGATATAAATCCATCAACAACTAAACCTTTTTCCAATTTCTTCCTACACTTTGGGTTAAATATAAACTTTAAGTGTGATAGGATTGTTTATTACATGAAAAGCACGGGCGAATGGTTTTTGTAATTTTGAACCGCGTTCGTCTTTGACAATATCCGAGTCGCTCCCCAAATTTCCACACACATCGCGCTTACTTGAGGACTAGGAGCCACAACAGCCCGGTTACACAAATCTTGAGTGACACGAGGATGACTGAGTGTGGGGTTAAGTGACGAGACATCTACTTCCCATCAATTGGAGGATTTTGAGCCATGACAGATTTAACGTGCATCGGCCCCTCTTCAATAGCATCAGGAATCGAATCCGCGACTCCACAACACCAGTCACTCATCCGCGACCATGACCGAATGTTCGACAAAAACGTGTCAAATGTTTCAATTAAAATGAGTTCCACTGACATTTCCTCTAAGTTATTTTAATTGCGATTTTTTTTTTCTATTTTGATCCAATTATTATCATAACGGCAAAAAATAAAAAATTACCGTTCAACTTCAAGAATCTACCCATCAACATCCCGAGTATTCCCCCCCCCCCAAATAAATGAATTGATTTATATTCATTTGAATCGAAAGTTAATTAAATAAAAGGAATCCAAGTTATATTATTATTAACTGTTCGTGATATCAGTACTGTGTCGCAAATTGAGACAAGTCTCTTAATGCAGGGCGAAAAAAATCGTGCATGGTTCTAGAATTAAAAACAAAATCTACATTTTTCCATTGACTCGGCTCAACTAATCAAATTACAGGAATTTAATAAAAATGTATGTCATACTTCTAATGGTCAGTATGACATAGGTCAGAAGTAGTTACAATAGACTAGGCATGTCAAACTCATATTGCGAGCCACATGGTCTATTTTAGAGTAAATTGGGAGCTGCGTGTTTTTTTAATCTTCAAAAGATAATAAAATACGCTTTTTATAATGTATTATATTCATTTATTAGACTCAATGTACTGTATATTTATACGTAAGTAGTCATTTTATATTTCATATTTTTTAAACTTAAACTGTAAATAATTTATATTTTTTATAAAAAAAATTATAAAAAATTCAATTTAACATTACTTTTAAGAAGATCGTTGGCATTGTTTTTTTTACAAAGCAAGTAACCAAGATTTTATTGAAAATATTGAGCAGATGCAATTTTTAAAATTGACGATAAACGTTGATTGGGGTTCACCTTCATCTTTCTAAATTGTCGCTATTTTTCATTAAATAAAATAACTGCCCGCATATATAAGTGCTTCCAAACGCAGCCATTATTAGAAAACAACCGATAAATTTTAGGAAACCAATCTGTGTATAAATATTTGTGATTTTTATAAATACGTATAAAAATCTAGAATTCCAACTCCCGTAGATTTTTGCATCGACAAAGAATCCCATTGGATTTCAATTAATTTCATTTGTAAACTTCCATCAACAATTTCGATATTGTTACACAGAAAGGAAGTAAAAGTGCGAAACTGTAAGCCACAGCTTTTCAAATCAGAAAATCTTCGATTTATAATTCCGTATTTAACAATTTAATTTAGCGAGCATATTCAGTACATTTTAATTTATGGAATTTAATCAATAGATATGGAGAGCTTTCAAAATGAGACTAGTTTTCTTTTTTTATTTATTTTCGCCAAGTAATTTTTAATAGTATCCAATAGAGTTGTAACATGATTTTCGCCTTGAAGCATAAAATTAAGTAAGATGACTTGTGTAGTACATAGAGTAGTGTGATAAAGAAAGTCGCACAAGCGAAGAATCAGATTACCATCTATAGTTAAGAATATGCATAATGCATTTTAAAACTTAATAAATATTGTTACGAATTTTGTATAAAATGGTGTAAATTATCTATACTTGGATTTGTAATGCATTTATATTACTCTATGTTATACTTATTTTATGTTGAATCTGTAATATTCACAAGCAACGCCGTTATTTACGCTATAATGGCGATTCAATGGGAACTTGGCGAAATATTGGCGATAGGGACAAATTGGCATCATTTTTGGCAACCATTTTTCAAGTTCTGGACCCTCTGGATTCTTCCAGATATTAGTGAAGAAACCCACTAATTTCACGATCCATGACGCGACCGCATCTTTCTCGAAGTTTCGGCCACGAATATAAATAGAGCGATACTCGCCGCAACGAGTCAGTCTGGTTTTTACTAGCGACTAGTAAACTTGCCTTGACCGTGATTAGCTCGGATGTGCTTGTAAATAAGTTGGTATATGCGTGTATTTTAGATACTGATAATTGTGTCTAAATGCTGTTGAAGGTGTGAAATCTTTCTGATACTTATTCTGCGAATTTTGCTGTTGAATCCTGTGTTTGAAGAATTAATTTTCGACAATAAATTCTCATCGTTCTTAAAGAACTGTCTTGTTGTTTACAACTGATTTTCATAAAATCCTCGAACCCCGATCAACGTAACAATTTGGCGTCAGAAGTGGGATTTTATGCTAATAACAAGAGCGATGGATGAGCAACTGAAGGCTCTGTTGGAGGGCATCAATGCCTTGAAAAGTGGCCAAGAAGAGACTAGGAAAAGCCACCAAGAAATGCAAAAAGGTCTGAAAGATATGCAGAGAAGTCAAGAAGAGACTAAGGAGAAAATGGAGAAAGGTCTGGAAAATGTACAGAAATGTCAAGGACCTGAAGAGAAAATAAACAAAATAGAAAAGATCGCAGTAGTTAAAGAGAAAATGGAAAAAAAAGTGGAGGAAAAAATAAAAAGGATCAGAGAAATTTCCGGAAATTTTAGCCTTGTATCACAGAGGGTGGAAGATCTTGAAAATAAGCTTCTGGCTTGCGGGAATACGACGAATGAAAACAAATTTGTGCCCGATTCTCCAGTACCTGTGCCAGTCTCGCCAGTGTCAGTGAAATTGTCCACCTATGACGGAAAAACCAACTGGGAGGTGTACAAGACGCAATTTTTTATAATTTCAGAAGCTAATGGATGGACTAAATGGGTCAAAGCTTGCCAGCTAGCTGCATCCCTTAGAGGAGAAGCCGATGAAATACTGCAGACTCTTCCCGACACAGAGCGTCTGAGCTTGAACTCCTTCTATAATGCTCTGGATCTTCGATTGGGCCAGAAATATTCTAAAGACTACGCACGCCTGCAAATGAAAACAAGACTCCAGAAGAAAGGCTCGTCAACTTGGCTTTCTCAGACTACTCAGCAAATGCGCAAGAAATAATTTCTTTGCAGTATTTCGTGGACGGACTGAAGGATGGTGAAATCCAGAGAGCTACAAGAATGGCAGATGTTCAAGATCTAAAATCTGCCCTGAAGTTTGAAGCCTTCACTGAAGCCAGTTTCAGAGACCGCCATTTTATCGGAGGAATTAGAGTGACTACAGATGAACCCTGTGAATCTCCGTGGATGAAGCAGATAAGGAAATTGGAAATTTAATGGTCCGGTCAGACACAGAGGAGACGTAGCATTACATGCTGGAGGTGCAATGGAGTAGGGCATCTCAGAAGTAGATTCCATCGAACAAATCAGGAAGATCGCAACACCAAGTGCTGGGGGTGCAGTGGAGCAGGGTACATAAGAAGTAACTGCCCTCGAGTACATCAGGAAGATCCTCACCGTGCAAATGTAATCGAGTCTAAGAAAATGTGTATAAACCAAAAAAGGATCAGCAAAGGGAAATGGAGACGCCCCTTCGAGAAGACCGGACAGCTGCAAATACTGCTCGAGAGTCGAAAAGAAATTAGGCGTAATGGATCCAGTAGTCCACCAAGTTTCCACGCAATCAACATCGAAATTGGATCCGTGGATGGATGACAGCGTCCGAAAAGATCAACTGGCTGATCCTGAAATAAAACCAATAGTAGGATTCAAAGAGTCATCTGACGGAAAGCCCAGCTGGCAAGATATCGCCCCTTTCCATCCTACAACGCCCTCGACTGGGCTCTTTGGGACTTTCTCTACCTGAAAAATGGTGTCTTATATCGTAAATGGGAGTCTGACGACGGGAAATCATTCAGATGGCAATTAATACTCCCGAAGACAAGAATATCGACAGTTCTTAACGAACTCCATGGCAGTCCAACTGGTGGTCATTTTAGCGTTATGAAGACGCTAAAAAAAGTCCGAGAGCGCTTCTACTGGAACAATGTGCGGAGTGATGAGGAGAAGTGGTGTCGCACATGTGATCCCTGTACTGCACGTAAAGGTCCCAGAAAACGCACTAAAGAAAGACTGCAGCTGTATAATGAGGGAGTGCCTTTCAAACGAATAGCTTTTGACATCCTAGGCCAACTTCCGATATCATAAGATAGCAACAAAACCCTGGTTGTCCTGGACTATTTCACTAAGTGGCCTGAAGCTTATGCTATTCCCGATTTTCACTGCTGTCACTTTCAGTGTTTTGTCCTCATAATAAAAGACTATATATGTGTGCTTCACACACTTCAAAATATTATACTTATTGAACTTGAAAGTGATTTAATATACACACACAAACCACATTAAATAATTTAAATAAAACTTCTGACTAAAATGGAAAATGTTGATTGCGTGGATTGCGCCCCGGACAAAAATGGAAAATGTTGCCTCTCTCTCCAAAGCAAAATATAATTAAAAAAGATAAATTGTTCATATAGATACAAACCTATAAAGTTGGAATAAATTCTTTCAAACAAAATGGCATAACATATACACTGGTGTCCAAAAGTTAAGCATAATTGATAATTATGTGAATAAAGAAGCAACTGTAAATCTGAATGGCGGGAAACGTGATATGCGAGTGTAAAATGGTTATAAAATAAGGAAGCAAATCAAAGGAATGATAATAATTAGTTTTACTATCCAAAGTAGCAGTTTGAAAGAAAATTGAGCATAGCAAGGATTCACACTTTAAAGAAAAAAATGAAAGAAAACATTAAATAAAATACTGATGCTGCAGTTTAATAAGGCGTGTGGTCACCTCTGACAGCCAGGCACGCTGCACTGCGATTTACCACACTTGCTATCAGATGATGAATGAGTTGTGGGCTCAAACGGTTCCAAGCTTCTTGGAGAGCTCTCTTCAGTTCTGTAACGGAGCTTAATGGGTGTGAAAGGGTTGCAATTTGTCTCTCGAGCATATCCCATACATGCTCGATAGAATTTAAATAGGGGAGTTCACATGCCAAGACATGCGCTGGATGTTTTCCTTTTCAATTAAGTCATCAATCAGCAATGCTCGGTGACATGGCACATTATCATCCATGAATGTGAAGTCAGGACCGACAGCACCTCGAAACAAGCGAACATAAGGCTCAAGAACTTAGTCTCTGTATCTTTGAACAGTCACAGACCCCGTGTCAAAGAAATGGAGGTCTGTTCGGCTGTCCATGATGATGCCTGCCCATACCATTACTCCCCTTGATGGAAAATGATGTCTTTCCGTTATGTTTCTTGGTTCAAAACGTGTTCCACGTTCTCTCCATATCGTTACCCACCGAGAATCACTACTCAGACTAAACCGGGACTCGTCACTGAACATCACATTGGCCCACTCTCCCACACTCCAATGTTGATGTTTCAAATTCCAATTCAATCGAGGGCATTTATGCGCAGACGTGAGGGGAATGCAAACTGCTGGTCTTCTGGCATACAGGCCAGCATGATTGAGTCTCCTGTAAACAATTTGTCTCGAAATTCGTATTCCTGTGGCGACTGTGAGCGACAAACCCAGTGCTCTGGCAGTACTGCCCCTCTGACGTTGCGCACTTATTACCAGATATCGGTCTTGGCGAGGGGTTGTGACTCTTGGTCGACCTGATACTGGTTGTTGGGTAACATCTCCCGTTCTTTGAAACCTCTGCCACAGTCTTGAGATCACAGACTGGTCCACATTCAGAATTCGAGACACTTCGGTTTATGATCGTGAGGATTCCAGCATCCCAACGATTCTTCCTTTCGTAAACTTGTCCAATTGGCATCTTTGTGCCATCATTCACCTTGTTTGATGGTTAACAACGTTCCTTCACACAGCAGTTGCACGAAACTTGTCTGAACTGCCTATGCTGTGTGAATCGGTTTCTCTGCGTTCCGACATGCGCCGGTGTTTCGCGCAAGACGTAGTCGACTTAAAAGTTTTGCATAAACCCAATGTTTCTTCTTCACCCAATTAATATCCGCAAGAAATTTGGAATAATTTTACGAATATTTACTCCATGTTTTTCGCATTTTACGATTTATGCTTAACTTTTGTGGACACCAGTGTATGTATATATATTGTTACGTAGATCAGGGTTCGAGGATTTTATGCAAAATCAGTCGTAAAAAACGAGGCAATTCTTTAACAGTGATGAGTGTTTATTGTCGAAAATCAATCCTTGAGATACAGGAATCAGCAGCAAAATTCACAGAATAAATAACAGAAGGCTTTCACACCTTCAACAGCACTCGGACACAATAAGCAGTGTCTAAAATACACGCATGTGACTATTCACAAGCACAGCTGAGCTGATCAAGTTCAAGGCAAGTCTACTAATCGCTAATCAAAACAATGCTCACTACTCGCTGGTTGAAATCAGACGGACTGTTGCGGTGAGTATCGCTCTATTTATAGCCAGGGCCGAAATTTCTGGAAAAATGCGCTCGCGTCACAGATCGTGAAATTAGTGGATTTCTCTACTAATTTCTAGAAGAATCCAGAGGGTCCCGAACTCGCCCACATGATCACCCAAAAGGATGCCAACTTGGCTCTATCGCCAATATTTCGCCAAGTTCCCATTGAATCGCCATCATAACGTAAGGGACGGCATTGCTTGTGAATATTACAAATTTAACATGAAATAAATATAACATAGAGTAATATAAAGGCATTGCAAATCCAAATACAAATAATTTACATTATTGTATACAAAATTTGTAACACTATATTATATATATATTATTTTAAGTCAAATACAAAATAATTCGAAATTGAGGACATAATTACCAGTTATTATTTCAAACAAGTAAAATGTAAGAGAGTCTTTTAAGATCTGTATTAACTTATGCATGTGAAACTTGGTCCATGTCTCTAACAGAGAAGAGCATGATAGGTATCTATGAAAGGAAGATTTTAAGATATATTTATGGAGGAATTTAGGAAAATGGCAATATGGCGAAGAAGATCAAATTTTGAGCTCTATCACTCATATTAAGAATACGACATCGTTAACTTCATTAAAATACTATGAATTTAATGGGCAGGCCACACTGTCAGAATGGACGAAGACCGCACCATTAAAAAAGTCTTCAATACCCCACCATTTGGCTCACAGAGAAAATCCAAATTTAAGATGGATTAATGTCCCATAAAAATATTTCCTAGTTATGAGAAATAAAAATTCGAGAACACTAGCAAGAAAATGGCTGGCCTGGAAAAGGCTTCCTGAGAAGATCAAGACCCACCCTGGGCTGTCGAGCTACCGAGGAAGAAAGGAAAATGTAAGAGAAGGAATCACTAATTTCAGCATGCCAATTTCTTCTAAAAAGAGTCTACTGATGGTGGGGATCACAAACGTTTATTTTAATTTATAATAACTATACTCAATACTAAAATAAAACATCTCCTGCGATTCTCTATATACAAAAAAAAAACTCTTACTACCCCTGTTCCCTTTTGGATAGCTGGCACCAGACAACGTATGTGTGAAAGAATGTCCATTGTGCCCTCACTCGAAGATGGGGAGAAAGTTCCAAGTGAAAGATGTGTAAACTTTTCAAATTTCATCATTGAACATATATTTCCGCCATGAACTCATAAATTTCAACATAAAAGAAAACTTTTTTTCCCTAATGGGGCTGCATATTGGTATTTTTTACCTTTGCAGACATAGTTCATTCCCCAGGAGCTGGTACCACTTTTTAATGCAGCATCGTATAGGCGATACCATTTGCCGCAAGTAATCCTGAAGCCCAGTTTGCTCCCCAGATGGAGGCACCTGAGATCTGATAATACGAAATTGAACTTAGGAATTTAATTTTGCCGAGAGCACCCAAGCCAAACGCGCACTTCAAGGGATTATTTTTTCATGCTGAATAATCATACGACATGGACGCTGTCGATTTTCTGCATCATGAAAATCCACCGATTAGGGCCAGGTTCGAACCCGCAACTTGAAATGCAGAAGGGCAGCGCCACCAGACCAACTACGCCACCCAGTCGGCATGTAAAAGAAAACTGACATTAAACGTACAAAAATAAGGAGTAAGATACATTAAATAAAATACCAAATTCACACCCCAATAACATTTTAGACAACATATCAAATTTTGTGTAACAAAAAAGAAAAATATTTTTCAAATTGGATCCAAATGCCGCCCCGGGCAGGGATCCAGCTCTAAAGCCACCCCTGCTACTGGAAAATTACTGGAGAAATCTAATATCACAATCTACGATGTAAGCGAATTTTTTGAGAAAAATCAGTGCAAACAAAAAATAGGGAGTCACTCGCCGAAACTAGGATGAGTATTGTCTTGATTGTTGAAGACTCAACCAGGGCTGTTGAACAGATCGAATGATTGCATTACGTATTTGTATTTTTAGACACTGATAGTCATGTTTGAATGCTGTAGAAGGTGTGAATGCCTTCTGACATCTATTTTGCTAAAATAGCTACTGTATTTCAAGGAGTGTTTTTCAACAATAAATTCTCATCGCTGTTAAAGAACAGTCTTGTTCTTTGCTCCTGATTTGCATAAAATCCTCGAACCCTGATCTACTGAACAATATTTTATCTTTTTATTGACTGTATCATTTTGCATACTATTTTTTGCCGCAAATTTCGCAATTTAATCTTTATTTCCCATTAAAACATTTTTTTAAATTTCATTCCTTCTTTATCTTTGTACACTGGAATTACATTTTGTGACAATAGAAATGTTTACAATTGTTATAAACATAATAGAATAGGCATTATTTCAAAATCCAAGTATTACTTTTATTTACTTTTCTGGAGAAAAAAAAATATTCCTATATGCATCTTTTCTCAGACTGTTCTTCAATATGTTTTTTTTTAAAAATTATTATTATTTCTATTGGGCTGCGGATTGGTATTTTACCATTGTAGACCTAATACAATCCCCGGAAGCTGGTATCTCTTTTTAGTGCGGCACCATAGAGGCGGATACCAATCGCCACAGGTAATTTTGACACCCAGTTTCCTCCCTAGAAGGAGGCACCTGAGCTCTAATGATACAAACCTGTACTGAGATTTAATTTTGCCGAGAGCACCAAAGCCAAACAGACATTCTAGGTTTCTTTTGCATGCCGTATAATCATACGACATGGCGAATTTTCCGCATCATGAAAATCCACCGACTTGGGTCGGGGTATAACCCGCAACTTTAGGTGCAGAAGGCCCAGCGACAAACCAACCACACCACCCAGACGGCTATTCTTCAATATGTTGAAATAAGGATATTTACAATGGTGCAGCTATATTTACTTCTAAAATCATTTAATATCCTTGAATAACATTCATAAGAATATGCATGTTGCTCACATCTTTTTCAAAACAAAAAAAAATTATTCTACTAATTCTATATAATGTGGACACCACCTACATTTATTGTATTACACACTTCAATAAAACTGATTCTCTATTTAAGAAAAATGTAAAATAACAAATCTTCAATTTGTCCAAAAATTTAAGTTATACATTCAAGACAAAACAAATACTTCAAAATCTAAAATCTTTTAAGGTGGAAAAAAAATAAGACAATTTTGGATTACTCAAAAAAATTTATGTTAGATAAAGAGTTGTAATGATGAGATTTCATACAGGCAAAAGCTAAAGTTTCTCAGTTTATAAAACAATCCCTACACTTGAAAACTATAGAAAATTGTTTGACAATGAATTAAAAAGATTTTAGACACTAAATTCAGAACAATATAATCTTTTAAAAAACTTTTTTAAAAACTGAATATTCAGTATATTTAGTATTTTACACAATCTCAATTTATTAAACTATAAATTGTTAAATTCAAGAATTAAAATTTTTTTCCACTAAAACTAACTACAACTAAAGTACAACTAAAATTTAAAAAAAAAAAACGCATTTGTTTAGTAGATTTTATCTCGGCAAAATTCTGCACTGGGCAGAGGCCAAATGATTTTTGTTTCTCCCTGCTAGGGTCAATACCCTAGTGGGTGAATCCTTTGTAACTCAATTAGTGACATGAGCATGTAATCCTTCTTCATTCTCTTTAGAAATACTAGATATAAGTCATATTACATAGGAAAAACTACTTATTTTCTTGTGCATAGGTGCATAAGTTATTCTGTAAATAAAGTTTAACTACTAAAGAGTCTACTTTATTTAATTTCATCATGTATTATCCCCCTATCAAAAACTCTGATCCTCCAACATCACAAAATAAATTTAAAAAACTGGTCTTCAGGTGACAAACATGAAATTGCAAATAAATTAATGCTCAATTTTGCCAAATTAAATAATAGCATATAGTCTACAAAACACATCAGCAACTAAACATTCAAGAGCAATAATAAATATCACAGATTACGTTGTCAGCTATAAGGAAAATAAGCTTCAAAATTTCTAGTGCATATAAAAAAGTACTTACTTTTAAAGGTCTGACGACTGTAACTGTCTCAATGGTTGTTGATGGAGCCATGTCTGACCTAATAAAATAGTTTTGAAAAAAGAGCCATCTTTCAAATTTGTTTCACTTAATTTTTTTATAAAATAAATTGGTCACAACTACAAAAGAAAAAATTAAAATAGTACTTATAAAGCCCTAATGTAAGTGAATAATTTTACTGCAAATAACTTTATCAATCACATACATTTTAAAATCTTACACATAAATTTTAAGATATAAAGAGTAAATGCTTTCAAAATCAATTCCACCACATGAAACATTGATCGTGAAATGTTCTTTTTTTTTATATGTCTGTTATATTGAACAAAAAAAATAGTCATATTGCGAAACAGTTCCATTCATACATTTATTGACATTTCCTTTTAAGAAAAAGAAAATGCACAAAACTAGAATCAAGAACCTATAGGAACAAGACTTAATTTGATGTAAAAAATTTAACATTGTAATATTTATCAAATATTTACATGTTATAAATTTTATCGCACAACAATTAAAATCATAGCATTTTTTGTATACATTATGTACTATTAAGTACTACTGGTACTTATGTATTATCACAACAATAATAGTGACAACACATGAAAAGAAGCCCATGGTTGCTAATTCAGTGCATACAACACATGTGAAATCAGGGTTGCCAACTGGGTGAGTTATCTTGAACTTTGGCATTGTTGCAATAGTACGAAAATACCAAACACAATTATACATTCTGATGGTTATGTACCATAATATTAAATTTAGCTTAGAAAAAATTAGCAAAAGTAGATTTTTCAGTACTTATTAATTATAGATGCAGTGAAGCCAAATACAGCAATGTGTAGAAAACATGCCAAAATCTGTCCATCATTATGTTTGTAGTGAACAATTCTTATCGAATGATATTGCTTATGTTTGTGTTGGCAATAACTCAGAAAAGCATTTGTTAACTCTGAGTCCCCTATAACAGATAAACACTAAAAAAGTTCCAACATCAAATAAACTTCATTTATTTAAAATCATATACAATCAGATAATATATGAATTTTTTCAGATTAATATTACAATTTTTTTTATGGACTATTGAGTAAATATGCAGTTTATGGTACTTATTGGTTATAAGGATCATGGACAGGTGAATTTTCACCAACACTAACATAAGCGACATTATCAAATACAATAAATTCTTTATGGGAAAGTCTCCTTCCTTGTGGTCTGTTCAGATCCCTCACTGTTGTCAACTTCAAAATTGAATCTGGACATGACAACACATGTGCAAATTCAGTTTAGAAGATTCCTCTCTTTCTTTAAATAACACTAAAGACATGTGCAGAGGTCTTTTGGGGTCTCTTGTTCTGGACAGCAGCAGCTAATGCTGTTAAAAAACATTCACTGTAGCTTTTATCATATTTTGAAACTGTATTGAGGTGCCTATCATGGACTAAGTCATGCCTGAATATGGCATACGATTTAAAAAGAAATTCACAACAATAAGTCAACTTTACTTATTCTCAAAATATCAGCTGTTGATATGTGCCAAAATTTAGTATATCTTATGTGTTGCTATGTTCAGCTTAGTGATTTCTATAACTAGTAAGTTTACAGTATTACAGGAAGAAAAGTATTTAATTCAAACTAACCAAATTAAACAGATTTATAATATTTTAAAATAACACTACTTTTAAAATAAAAAGCTAATATATAAACCAGAATTTGGCATGTTTTCTATAACAGATTACACAACATATTTTTGTGTAAAAAAACAATGGAAATTAATTCTTTACGCAAAATATTAATTACATGGGAGAAAAAAAGGGAAGAACAAATTAATTTTAACTTATTCTATCCTTTAAATCAAACTTAAAACTGTTTAATTTTATAATTACTTTACTCAAAAAAGCCCCTAAAAATGAATCCATATAATTCAATTGACACAAGTTTTTAGTTTATCTAACTCACCACAATTTTCTCAAATATTTGCATTTTACTCATATAAGCAGAATTCGATCAAAGCACTAAAGGTAAAACAGTTTGCTCAAAATTTTGCTTCTTGTATCCAAAGAACGTTTACACTTTCCTTTATAATTCAATCACTAAACTGCACAATAATTCAAATGTTTCTAAATGCATCAGAATCAAAAAATATAAACTTCGATTTTTTTTAAAAAAAATCTTACATAATGATTGCAAATAGCAAATTGCAATTATATTTGACACTTAGGGAACTGTATTTTTTCAGTCCAAGAGTTTTCCCTATTACAGTTCATCTAACTTTTATTATATTTTGAATAATATTTTTACTCTATTGTTTTAAAACTCCTACAATGATGAAATAAAAATAATAGTATAAATAATATAAAAAAGTATAAGATTTTCAAAAATAAATGAAAACTATTAGAAAAAAATTCATCTGGAGGAAGCATATAATTTGATAATTAAGCTACAAATAAGCATCATTTTGCGACTAAAAAAAATACATTTAGAAAAGCAATTTCATGATAAGCCCATTTCATTGCAAAAGCACTATTATCTTATTTAAGGATCTTTTTTCCTAATATCAATGAGCTTGAACAAAATTTTAAACATTTTTCTAATGAAAAAATATTTACATTTTCAAATTTCTGGGATAACAAATATACAGGCAAACTTATAAATCCAATCTTTTAAAGAAAAATTTTAAGAAAATTCAGCTTTCTACTAAAGTATTTTAAAAGAATCATCCTACTTAGTATCATAATATAAGAGGCAAAAATTGGATACATTTTATATTCTACAAAATGGATTAATTAAATTAGAAATCAGAAAGAAAGCATGCTGCTTTCTATAGTATACAGTAGGAAACCCCCCTCCCATCCCATATTAAAGTCATACTTTTTCAAATTATATGAAAATAGCTTGAAGTATAAAAATTCATAATTGTCAAGTTTCAAAAAAGGAAAAAAATTGAATACCAATTATAAAAAAATATATATATATTAACATATAACTTATTAATAAGAATGTTGAAAAACACAAGATAAAGTACACAATCCTATATGTCACATAAATATTCTAAACTTAAATTTAAAAAAAAATTAGAATGTTAAGATTTCTATATGATAATTTAATAGTTTCTTCAATTTTTACAGTTTCAAAGATGTGATGCCAGCCAGATAAATTTTATTATAACTGAATTATAAGGATTTACGATACGAGATTTTACATAGATGTATATAATCCAAATTGAAATATATCAATTGTCAGCCAAAATTCAGAAACTACCTTTGAAAACATAAATTCTTCCAGAATTCATTTATGAAAAAACAAAGAATTTTTTTTTCTTTCTGTAAAATTAGAATTCAAAAACATCAGAGAAAACAGCAGCAAGTTTTCGAAGACTAACTATACAACAAACTTTAGTTAACAGATAGTATAAAATCAACAAAAAAATAATAATTCACTGTTAAAAGATTATCAAGTAAATAGTTAATAACAAATGTAGGAACTATCTTTAGATTCAATAACTAAGCAAGAATATTCAATGACACTATGTGTAACAAACACTATTACTTAAAAGTGAATCACTTTTATTTCTAATAATTTAAAAACTTTACTCATTGTAAACACATTACTTTTTTCTCAGATTTATTAAATAAAGAATTGTTCTAATTAAGTCACATTATTCTAGTTTTGAATGTTTTATAAAGATTTCCATGCCAAATGGTGTTTATGCGTTTCAAAACAAATATTGAGTTAAACCTCAGAACACGATTGATAGTAAATCTGAAGAAACAAAATGAAATTGCTTTTCATAATATAAAGGCCTGATATTTCTTCTATAACTAAAAAAAATAACAAAATATGTTAAAAAATTTTAAAGATCAAAGTACTATGGACTGAGAAAAATAATTCCATGGTATTTTTAATAATTTAAGAGAAAATTACTAATTAATTTAAATTCTTAATTAAAAACCTAGAAGCACAAACTCTTGAGAGTGTTAAAAAATACAGCATTTTCTCTGTTTGCAGTATAGTAATTCATGCTACTTTGATATGAAAAATATTAGAAACCAACAGATCAAAATGTAAACACAATCAAAAGGTGTGGAATTTACATCGAGATAAAAGCGAATTCTACAACACTCTTATGGTTTCGGGATTAAAAAGAAACAACGGGGAGAAAACCTTGTTTGTCACTTATATGGCTTTACGGTACAAAAATAATTTTTAACAAGACTTACACTTACCCGATTCAGCACAAAAACAGATTACAAATCTTTATAAAAAAAAAATATGAACGTAAAACGATAAGATTTCAGTCCTTATAGCTCAATGCACTTCAGTCACCTTCATAGGCATTTCCGCAAGCACTCAAGAAAGAATTGTGAAGCATTCGTTTTATAAAATTGAAGCAAAATACACATTTTAGCAGGCATCAGAATTTTTGATTACTCTACTATCATTTCAAGAAGAAACCATGCTGAATTCTATTACGACGCATGCGCAGTAGCCCAGCTTCATGTCGTCTGCGGAATGTATTTCAGTTTTTTTGGGGGTTTTTTTTTTAACTTTTTTTTACCTTCCTATTTTAATAACAAAACCATATTCAATCAAATTTTTCTGATTCGGTTTCAAAAGTGATCGATTCTATGCCAAAAAAATCGATTGATTTGTTTCTTTCTGGGCTTGAATTAAATCGAATTAGAAGATATAATAGTTTTTAATAGCGAAACAACTTTTGAAAGAAATATATTTCACAAAAAGCGTAAAGCATATCTGATTTCATTTTAATGATGGTAGAAACAAATTGAAAAATATTTTCGTTTTAAGAGAAAATCAAAAGAATGCTACAATTTTATAATAATTATACACCCACGGTTCCAAGTTCCTTTAGATTTTTCTTTTTGTAACAAAGATTAAGGGTTGAAATCTCAGATTCATATTTCAAAATAGATTTTAAACCCTGCTAATACTTTTTTACAAAACAAATATTACTTTAAAGGACATTGATAAATTAACTGTACCTCAAAATTATAATTTTCTGTCATGAAGAATTTTAAATCTACAAGACAGCAAAAATACCTTAATATCAATCATTATTCTTGTTCCATCGGGACTTCAAATAGTTTTCATTGCTTTGAATGTTAGAATCTGTTTCCTCATCCAGTGAGCTTTGAAAATTAACTGCACTACAAAATAATGGTTCAAGAAAATATCAATGTTATATCAGAAAATTTTTGTGCTCTACTGGTTAATGGCTCTTGCTAATGTCGAGAACATTTTCATCAGATAGAAACTCATTCCAAGCAGGGGCGCAGCTAGGTATCCAAAGGCCTTGGGGAAAAAAAATAAGGAACCTATTTTGGTTAGGCTTAATCAAGTTAAAAAGTAAAAATTTGTAAACTTATTAAATAAACAAAACGATATACTTTAACATCAACTCTTAATCATGTTCTGCAGAACATATGAAAAAGCAAAGCTACATACTATGTACAGTCGGTCGAATAAAAAGTTGAGCACCGTGACACTTTCAAAAAATGATTGAAAATGGAAAACGACCTTTTTTGAAAGGATCCTTCGTTTTTTTTGTCAGAATCTTGTCCCCCCTACGTTGTGTTTCAGGTCCCATGGATCTTTTTTGTAGAATCTCCTTTCCACCCCGTTGTGTTTCAGGTCCAATATGATACGACTCTTTTCGAATGCACCCTGTCCTTTTTTCTCCTACACTCCCGTTGTGTTTCAGGTCACCTTAGGATGGTTCTTTTTCACCTCGTGGTGTTTCAAGTCGACCTTAGGATTGCTCTTTTGGTATGAATTTTGTCCCCCCCCCCTTCTTTGTACCCTCATGTTGCATTTTCAGCTCAAACCCAAGTCTGAAGCAAAGTCTGACTCAAGTCGAAATTCACCTAAGGATTGCTCTTTTGGTATGAGTTTTTTACCCTCATGTTGCATTTTGACATAAAATGCAAGTGTGCAGGGAAAATATGTCTCAAGTCGAAATTCACCTTAGGATTGCTCTTTTGGTATGAGTTTCTTACCCTCATGTTGCATTTTGTGTCAAAATGCAACAGTGCAGGGAACTATGCGGAACGTACTACTACAAATGCAACAAACAAACTTTTTACAAATTCCTCCAAAAAATATTTTGGATGGGCGCGAGAAAATTTTTTAGCCCACGAATGATTTAAAACGGGGGGGATGGGTGATCCACAAATGAAATGGAGACATGTCAGGGGGCGATCCACAAATGAAATGGAGATGCTTCAAGCTTGGTGTGTCTTGAAAGCAGCGACCCATGAAATGTAAACAATGCAACGTTGGTATGTCGAGAAAAGCCGGAGAATCTTTCCAGAAAATCATTCCATTGCCATCTCACGATATAAAGCCTTCCAATCTTGGCGTGTCAAGGAGGTCTCAACTTGCAGCCAGCAGGCGAGTCCGATTTTTTGTGTCAATTTTTTAAAAAGAGGCATTCCAATCTTGGTGCATCATTTGGCCCGAAAAAAGGGGGACCCAGTCGACATGCGACCCCCAATGTTCGGATTTTTTTTGAAGATTTTGGCTAAAAACATTTACCGATAAGACTGCCAGAATTTGGGAATTTTCAACATGATGCCAAATCCTGACAGTCTTAACGAAAAACATGTAGCATTGGCCTGTTGCCATAGAAATTCTTTTTCCGTCAAAACTGCCAGATTGGAATATCCAATACCAACAAAAACCTGACAGTTTTAACAAAAAAATAAAAAATTTCGACTGCAGTCAGAAGCACTCTAATTTCTAGCTGCTGGCTGCTCACCTTTTACATTCTAATGAGGTCACGTGAAACGATTCCTATTGGTTGACGCTTTTCAACCTTGAAACTAATCGTATCTTTGTGCATCTTAGTGGACAACGTCGAAACTAATCTTTGGCATATCTTTCGTTTGAATACAAGTTTTAAAAGAGAGGCCCTCTCTCCAATGTTGGCACCTTCCTTAACCCAAAAAAGGGGGACCGAATCGACTCTTGTGTCGACTCGGTCCCCCATTATTCGGTTCAGTCCACAGTCCAATTTTCCACACTTACTCTACCAAATCAGCCATTTGTTTCTTACACTCGGCCTGCAGGTTGTTGAAATGTTGAAGATAACGAGCAAAATGGTAAGACTTTACATTGGTACACTCGGAAATGTCATAATTTTCGTGCACATCCTCGTGCAGGTGATTTGGCAGAGTACGGTCATGTAGGTCCTGGAACTTTGGCAGAGTCTCCAGGTTGATGGTAAACAGCCCCAGCTGCTAAAATATTTTGCGCTGGTAGGTTCCCTTGACCACGATGAGGCCTCGATTTCCTTGCGCCAGGTCACAAAATTTACTCCTGACGCAAAAGGACAGGTATTCGAGGGGCACGGATCCAGGGATGTGGCTTCTGAGATTGAGACGTTCGTTGATATAACGGTTGGCCCGGCCATCTTTCGAGGTGGTGATCAAATTGGAATGCTCCACCGTGATGCACATCACTTTGGGATCCATTCCATTATCTGGAATCGTGGCAATGGACACTTCGATGGGGACAGGCTTACCCCCACGATGAAACACGTTGGCATGAGCAAAAAAGGCTAGTTGAGACATGTTGCATTTGAGAGAAAATGTCTCTGGCGGCTCATGTCTCTCCTATTATACTCTGGGGGGTCACGTGAATCGATTCCTATTGGCTATGGTAAGAAGTACTAAATTTTTAAAAGAGAGGCTCTCCAACCTTGGCACCTTCCTTAATCCAAAAAAAGGGGGACCGAGTCGACTTTTGTGTCGACTCGGTCCCCCTTTTTTTGGGCCCATGGGCAATTTTTTTTCACTCTATCAAAGCTGAAACTTTGTCATTCCATTCCTCCTGCAACTTGTTAAACTGCTGCAGGTATTTTGCAAATTGAAAAGATTTCAGCATGGTGTAATGAGACACGTCTTCTTCCTCGTTGAGGTCATCATGCATGGGGTTGGGAAAGGTGCCATCGCTAATGGTGTTGAATTTCGGCATAGTCGCCAAGCACATGGTGACGAGTCCCAACACTTTAAATAATTTTTGATGCTTTGAGCTTTTCACTACTATGAGGCCACCTGGGTCCACCATGCCCCTCACGCAATAGAGTAGGTATTCTACAGGCACACTCTTGGGCAAGGGACGTACCAGAAGAATACGAGCGTTTTTGCAGGCATTGGATTGCATGTTTTGGGGCGTGGAGGTGAGTCCGTCATGGTTCACAATAATGCAGAGCACTTGAGGATCACTGCCATCTCTGGAAATGGTGGCAATAGACAACTCGATGGGCACTGGCTTGCCCTGGTGGTGAAAGACGTTGGCATGAGCAAAATAGACAGACATGTTGTTTTTTACTCTGAGAGAGAATGATGGCCTTATATATGCTCGAGGAGAGTGACGTCAACTGGCATCCCATGGACCAAGGCCTTTTGATGCGAGCGTTCCACGTGTGGTTCCAAAGCCCGTTTCAAGGGTTGGGGACACACCAGGCGCTATGGAAGGTTTTCGTCTCGATGCATTTCCAAATCGTCCAACCACGTTAATAAACTCACGTACACATCCGCTAGGCGCGTGCAATCCGTGAGATTCAACGTATAGGCCTCTACATTTTGAGGTTGATGGGCTTCCCAAACTCGGCAAGACGGGGGATGACCCAGTTAAAACGATTTTAAATCGACTCCTGGATTTCACGTAAAATCCAAATGACTCATAAACATGACCACGGTTTTTCCAAACGACCGAGGAACGTGCAGAGCAAAATTGGGCTCAAAAAGGATGGTGTAAGGATAGTCTGACTCGTAATACGTGACTCGATCTCGCCAGCGACCCAAATTTCCAAACACGATCGTCGTGCGATGTCGACACTGGTCCAATAAATGTTGTATCATTCTGACACAAATAATGAGACTTGTTTTTTTTAAAAAAATAATTTTTTTATTGATCATTTACAAGACAGATTCATGGGTTGAATCGCTTTAAATCCAATAGAGTGTTTGACACAATAGGGGAGTTTGGGCATGGACATGTCCAGGGGCTCCATCGCCAAATCTCTTTCAAAAGCATCCAGGAAGGCGATGAGCTCTTTGTTTTCATCAAAGAGAGAGGGGACCAGGTGGAGCACCAGGAGTTCTTGTTCCTAGACGGACGACAGGAGCTGGTAGAGCAAAGCAGTATCTGGCTCTGGAATCTGCATAGGCTCTGGAATTGCACAGGATAGAGTAGCTAAAGTTCTGGAATCTGCACAGGTTCTGGATAGAGTAGCTCAGGCTCTGGAATCTGCACAATTTCTGGATAGAGTAGCTAAGGCTCTGGAATGTGCACAGGGACTGGAATCTGCACAGGTTCTGGAATCTGTACAGGCTCTAAAATCTGCTCAGGGACTGGGATCTGTATAGGCTCTGGAATCTGCACAGGTCTCATGATGCGCCTTGCTTTCTTGGGTGGGTGAATCTCCTTCAAAGGTCGCTTCAGTCCATGTGCCAGGGTAGGAGGAGGTAGCTTGTAGGGAGTTTGATCAAACTTTTTCATTTTTCGGAAATAACCTAAGTGGAATCCTTTCTGAAGGAGCTGTGGGAGAAGGGATTCGGGGATAATGTCCAGACCAAAGGCTGCTTTTGAACCGTCAACATCAAGTAGTGGGTTCCAGCTGGGATCGGATACGCCGTGTGGGGCTCCAAGATGGCCCGATGGTAGAGCATTTGGCCATAGGGCTCAAAACTCCTCCTCGGCACATTGGGTTGGGCTCGGCACTTGAGCCTGGTGGGGGGCAATTCATAAGGCAGCATGGGCACCTGCGTCGTTTGAATGAAATGAACCTCTTCGGGGTGCACCGTTCTCAAACCAAAGGTAAATTCTTTTTTGACAAAAAACATGTTGCCATAAATGTAGACCATCCTCTTGTCGGTATTTTTGAGCAAACGATCCGGATTTTTCAAGAGGCTTTTGGACACTTTTTACCACATGATATCGTGGGGTCTAAATTCGTTGACATGCTTGGCTTCCATCACGGCACGCTTGAAATTATCCATAAAAGTCTTTTTTTTATGCTAATGATCTTTAAAAAATAATGTAAACACTTGTTTCGCGTGGGCTCTTGGTAGTGGATGCCCGCTCTAACTTGGCCCTGCCGAGCGGCATATTCCAAAGCATCGGGTTTCTTGGGCATCTTCATGGGCACCACGGTGGAGGAAAGGTGCTCGGGGAAGGCATCCATGCTGCAACTGAGGAGAAGCGTCGACACGAGTCCTCCTTTTATACGTTTCAGACAGGATGCGAGTGAAAAATGGGGTTGAGAGGTTGGTGGAGAATGGCACAATGCCTTGTACGGCAATCCAATGATGACATTGAGTCTGGTGGCATGTCGGGGGTTCGTTTGAAAGGACTGAAAGAGCTCCAACTTCCTTGAATGTCTTTAAATTCTTTTTTGGAACGTGAGTCGGTCACACAAAGGGTACCGACATTGAGATAATGTAAACAGTTGAACAATTCATTCGCACCTACCCGATCCGAGGCATACGAGACGACACCATTGGTGAGCTTGAAACCATGGTCCCCGGAGACACAACATGGCCAGACCGTGAGTATGGAAAAAGACTTGGGCATGGTTCTGGGGAAATCTATAGGCATAAGGGGGTCGTCGATAAGGTTTAAAACGATATCGTCGAGAGTCTTGTGGAATGACAGCATTTCTCTGCTCATCTTGAGAAGGTTCATGAGAAGGAGAAAACATTGGAATGGATGGCAATTGGGAACCAGGTGTTGACAACAGGTTAAACAAATCATCCGTGTCTGTCATTTTGAAAAAGATGAGCTGCAAGTAGTTTGCTCTTAAACTCAATCTCTCTAAAAAAAAATTTAATTTTTTTTAGAGAGATTGGTTTTAAATTTTATTCGCTTTTGAAAGTCATTTCAAACACCTTAAAGATATTTCAAACTTGCCTCACTCTCACATTCTTTTTTGTGAATCTTTCAAACTTGTAAAATGACCCTTTTCAAACTTTATTTGCCTCACCCTCACATTCTTTTTTGTGGAAAAATGTTTCGGGGAGGGCTTGTAAAATGATCCTTTTCAAACTTTATTTGCCTCACTCTCACATTCCTTTTTTGTGTAACTTACAAAATGTTTCGGGAAGGACTTGACCCTTTTCAAACCCAGTCTAAAAAATTTGTGGGTAAGAAAGTTTTTTTTTTCTTGTCATTTCCAACGTTGACATTGAGAGTAGCCCAAAAAAATGGGAGAATGATTACTGGTCCCGAGCTATGCTCCTTTCCAACAATCATTCTCCCATTTTTCTGGGGAAACCTCTCCACCTCTACGGTGCTCATATTGGGTTGGGTGTCCTGCAGAAGGGACAGGAATTCCTCACCTCCAGGTGTTGGAGTAAGCAACGCATGTGAAATACATGGCCACAGTGTGTCTTTTCTGGCCAATGCATCGGACTCAGGCAGATTGAACACGTGTCGGGTAATTGGAAGACGCTTTCAGGCCATTCACGCGGGGTAAGTATTCTTTTCCATTCTCTAAAATTTGTTTCAATCTTGCTTCGGTGGGTTGTTCTTGAAACACCATCGATTCCAATAAAACGGGAATCGCACAATCATGAGTAGGCTCCCCGACAACACATTAAGCAATCCCATTGACAAAATCAGGGAATCGAAACGATGCCTTTCAATGGAAAAAAAATTTAAATGATCCACTGGAGAAGCAAATGGAAGGGTAGCGAGCTTATCAACTGTTCTATGTAAAGTTAATATCGCTCAAACAATCTTTATGATGTAAAGACCTATCCCGTACGACGACATGATTTAATTGATTAACCATAAAATATTTCTCAGGTTCGTCAAATAAATTAAATTAATGGCAAGTGTCTGGTCCTTCAGTGCATTCATCCACACTATAGACACAATCGGAAAGATGGAATCAATGTTTGCTTAATATTACCTTGACGGGAATAGGAAATTGTTTCACGAGTTCTTGAAATTTCACAATACCCGCTAAACGTTGCAATCTTTGTCTATAACAGGGGTCTCCAAACTTTCCAGCCTTAGGGCCATACTGATTACTCCAGTAAGTTCCGAGGGCCAAAACCCTATTATCATTGTTGCTGGTGGTAAAAAGGGAAATAGTCCACTGATGGAAAAAAAAGTCCGAAAAAGTACGCAACGTTTAAAAAAGGCTGCAAATCGGACTAAAGTCCGCAAAACGGCAACACTGCATATTATTAATTTTCCTGTCATTATCTGTAATTTCTAGATTAGTCGTAGAGTACGAGCCATGAGGAGTAACGTGAGACGGCATCTGGTGGACACAAGCGGAAATAGGTAGTACCTTCTATCGCTAACAGATGGCGCTAATAGCACGTACAGAATAATCTCGTTGGTTCGAGAAAGTTCTGGTGTCTTCCACTCACTTTTAGATGGCAGAAGAAGGCTAGTGGCGCAACCACAAGTCTGGTTCCTATGACACTGTTGTGAAATAAAATAGTGCGTACCTCCTTAAAACGTGTTTGTGCGTGTTTAAGACATCTTTGTAACAGTATTTTGATTTGAATTGTTGCTTTTGTGTGTGATTTAGTAGTATGGAAAAGAAGCGAAAAATTGATAGTGAATGCAGAAAATTCAAAAATCAGTGGAACATTCAATATTTCGTAATTGAGTCCAGTAACAAGGCGCTATGTTTGATTTGCAATTAAAGCATAGCCGTTCTCAAGGAATATAACATTAAACGTCATTATGAAACAAAACATTTTCAAAATAACTCAAAATATACAGGAAGTTTGCGGACAGAAAAATTCGAAGCTATGAAGCGCGGATTGAAATCGCAGCAATCTTCATTTACAAAACTCAAAACTGAACAAGAGGCTGCAACTCGTGCCAGCTTTCGTGTGGCTCTTGAAATTGCAAAACGTGGAAAACCATTCACCGATGGAGAAATGATCAAAGAATGAATGCATAATTGCAGTAGCCGAAGAAATGTGCCCTGAAAAGGTAAATTTATTAAAAACTGTCAGTATGTCAGCAAACACTGTGGCTCGGAGGGTAGAAAACATCGCTGAAAATATATCCTCTCAACTGTTCGACAAAAATGGACAAGTTGAGTTGTTTTCTTTGGCCTTGGATGAGTCAACGGATGTGTCAGATACTGCTCAGGTGTTGCTTTATATTCGAGGAGTAGATAAAAGCTATGAAGTGCATGAAGAACTTCTTGATATGTATAATATTCATGGCACAACTACTCTGGTAGAGATATTTTTAAAGGAGTTGAAATGGCCATTAATCAAAAGAACCTTCGATGGAAAAACTTGAAATGTATTACAACTGATGGAGGCAAAAACATGAGTGGGAAAGATAAAGGAGTGGTCGCTCTTGTGTCAAAGGCTGTAGAAAATGACGGTGGATCAAAACCATTAGTCTTACATTGTATCATTCATCAACAGTCTTTGTGCGGAAAATGTTTGGATATGTCTGAAGTTCTGAAACCAGTCATATCAACTGCTAATTTTATCAGATCTTTTGGGCTGAATCACCGACAATTTATTTAAGAGATTGGAGAAAATGACTTACCTTATCATACTGCCGTACGTTGGCTTAGTTGTGGGAAAGTCAGCGCTTTTTTGAACTTCGAGCAGTGATCGAAATTTTTTTGAATGAAAAGCATCGCCCTCTTACTGAATTATAAAACAACGCATGGCTGTGGAAGTTAGCATTCTATGTTTATTTGACAAAACATGTGAACGAACTGAATTTGAGATTGCCAGGAGAAAACCAGCATCTTCCTGATTTATACACTAATATCAAATCATTCCGGAAGAAATTGATACTGTTTCAATCACAACTACGAAGTAAACGTTCTTCACATTTTAAAACATGTGAAATATTCAGCCACACCACTGAGACTGAGTTTCCTATCGATTTTGCAATCGAAACTTTGAGTGCTTTGAAAATAAATTTTGATACTCGTTTCTCGGACTTTGATGCCATTGCGAATCAAATTAAGATTTTTCAGAATCCTTTTGATACTGACATTGAAATCCTAGCCCCGGAACTTCAAATGGAAATGATTGATCTACAGTGCAGTGATATAATTAAGAACAAATATCAAAACTCATCTTTGTTGGAATTTTACAAGAGTCTTCCACTGACACAATTTGATAATTTGCATAAATTTGCTTGAGGGCTGTTTTCTGTTTTTGGTACTACTTATTTGTGTGAGAAGACCTTCTCCAAAATGAAGTACACAAAAAATGTTTACAGATCTAAATTAACTGATGAGCATCTTAAATCTCTTTTAATAATTGGTACAAGTAAAATTAGTCCACAACTACAAACTATTGTCAGTGGAAAATCTCAATTACATAAATCTCATTAGTATTTCATATGTCATTATGCTTGTTATAAGTTATGTTTTTATTTAAAATGTATAAAATGTTAGTTGGATTCATTTCAATAATTTGTTAGTTATTATATACTGAAGTTAAATTTTCTGCATATTATACATGTCTTTACTCATTACAATTCTGTGTTTCTTTATCCAACTTATCACAAAAACAATAACAATAAGCCTACAACAATGTTATGAGTAGTTAGCCCATGACCATATCAATGTAGATGTCATATTAATAATTATTCAACATAAAATTAAAATACTTCAGTAAACTAAATTTAATTTGCTATACAAAATATGTTCTCTAAAAGGAGTTTTCAAGTATGCTAGCTCTCCATGGGCCGGACAAAATCTGTCCGCGGGCCAAATGTGGCCCTCGGGCCGTAGTTTGGAGACCCCTGGTCTATAAGATGACAATCGTGAGACATTTTCTCGCAAACCTGGGAGAATGTTTTTTTCCAATTCGCCAATTAAAGATTCTAACGAAGCCATAATTATGAGTAAGAAATATTTACAACACAGCAAACAAAATGAGAGCTTGAGTTGAAGGTTAAACCTTTTAAACACTCTCTATCTCTCTAAAAAAATTTTTTTATTTTTTTAGAGAGTTCTTGACAAGATTTTATTTTGCAGTTGGTGGCGGAAAATTTTTCCATGCTCAATTGCACATTCTGAAGGTTGTAAAGAATTTCCAACAGTTCGTGAGTCTTGTGCATGGCTCGGGGTAAATAGTATTTTCCATTGTGTAAAATTTGATCCAACCTTGCTTCGGTTGGGTCACTGTGCAACATTTGTTCTCGAAACAAATGGTTGTAAGCTTATAAAGGTTCGGGAGTTCTATGTAGACTTGATACCCTTCTCCTACATTGACATTTAGCTTTTGTCAAACACTCTTTGGGATGTATTGTCCCATCTCGTACGACGACTTTATCCAATTGTTTCACAATAAAATATTTCTCTGGTTCATCAAATAAATGAAAACAATTACAACAGCCTGGTCCTTCAGTATTTTTTTCTCTACTATAGATGCAATCCGAGATATGAAGCCCATGTTCGTTCTGTACCAACTTGACGGGAATGGGAAATTTTTTCAAGAGTTCTTGAAATTTCACAATATCCGCTAAACGTAGCAATCTTTGTCTATAAGGAAACAACTGTGAGGAATGTTCTTGCTTTACTCCTGGGATAATATTTTGTTAGAATTCAGAAATTAATGTTTCTAAAGAAGTCATAACTCTGAGTAATGAATGCTTACAATCAGGGAATACAAAAAGAGTTGTAAAACAACTGTCAACTGACTGAAGAGCCCAAAGTATTTAACACTATTCTATCTAATGCCTCCTCCTATCTTTCAGAAGCAAATAAAGTTTAAAATATCTTTCAGAAGCAAATAAAGTTTACAATGAAACTCTCCAGAAAAAAAAAATTTTTTTAGAGAGTTTGACTTTAAATTTTATTTGCTTCTGAAAGATATTTCAAACTTTATTTGCTCCTGAAAGATATTTCAAATTTTATTTGCTTCTGAAAGATATTTCAAATTTTATTTGCTACTGAAAGATATTTCAAACTTTATTTGCTTCTGAAAGATATTTCAAACTTTATTTGCTTCTGAAAGATATTTCAAATTTTATTTGCTTCTGAAAGATATTTCAAATTTTATTTGCTTCTGAAAGATATTTCAAACTTTATTTTCTTCTGAAAGATAGGAGGAGGCATTATAGAGGTCGTGGAAACCCACTCTGGATCAAGTCATACATCCTTTGCCAACGTTTACTATTTTCGTCCGTCATATGCATGGCCCGGGGTAAGTATTCTTTTCCATTCTCTAAAATTTGTTTCAATCTTGCTTCGGTGGGTTCACCGTGCACCACTCGTTCTTGAAACACCATCGATTCCAATAAAACGTGAATCGCACAATCATGAGGTGGCTCTTCTCCCCGAGAACACAGTAAGCAATCTTGTTCACAAAAGCAGGGAGCCGAAACGACTGACATAATCTGGCACGATAAATTGAAAATAAAAAAAAATTCAAGTAAACTTTGAAACGGCACCATAAACTAGACAAGAAAATGAGATGATGGTTATAGAAAGCTTTTAAACTTTTAAAGTGCACCCACTAAAAAAAAAATTTAATTAAATTTATTTTGGGGAATCATCATCTTCCGCCCAATCAATATCGCCAGTTCTATCCAAAAGATCTGGTCCACATTCCAAACTTGGATCATCATCTTCCTGTGGATATGATGTTCGAACCTTTTTCTTTTCCTAAGGCATTTGAACATATAGTGGTAAGTGGGTACTGAATACACTTTAATAAACACCGCATGTTCTCAGACCATGTGCTGAAAATACACAATCGATGGTGGTTTGGCCTATTGTTGTGTATTGAGACGGATTGTTGCGCAACGTTATATAATAAATATTTGTCAACATTTCACAAAATTCTCTTCCACGCTGAGTCATCATATCAATGTTAAAATCATTTGCTAATGCAGTTCTGTAATCTGAATTTTTATTGTCCAAACTTTGATCAAGGGCATCATAAATGTCGTTATTGGAGGAACCTTGTTTGGCATATAAAACGGCAATGCGTATTTTAGTTTTAAAGTTCACTAGCATGACGTGAACACATGTTTCGTAATTTGGAAACATTTCTAACTCTTCCACCATGGAACTCAAGTGTTTTTTAATATAAATGGACACACCGCTAGGCGTTCGACGCGAATGATGGCTGAGCAAGTGGTAGTGATCAAAATGATCAAAGGCAAATTTATCTCCGACCACTGTCCACGTTTCAGCAAACAATAAAATATTACTGTTCATCATACATGGATCAGCAGCAATGTCTTCATGATGTGCATTCAGAGATTGAACGTTATGATACATGATTTGTAACGTATTGGGATCATTGTATTGGTGTAGAAATGCATATTTGGGTAGGATTGAATGTGCTCTGAGTCTTTTCATCTCTTGAAGAATTAAATCATCTTCTCGTGGAGGTGGAGGAACCTTGTATTCGCTTAATATATACAATCCTTGAATGCTTGTGACTCGAGACAAAGCAACATATTGTAGGGGTCGTGTCAGATTGCGTTTAAATCCAACTGCTGCTTCTTGAAATGTGGCTCCTTGTGATTTGTGGATTGTCATCGCTTCCGCTAGAATGATTGGAAATTGGTTTCTTGTCACTGAAATGGCATCGTTGTTGGAGCGTTACACAACTATTTTCATTCGCTCGATGGGAGTCCAAAGCAAACCCATCTTGTTTTGAATCGAGTAACGAATACATTGCCTACGCTTCTCCTTTTCAATATCATTTGAATTCGGAAATTCCAACCAAATGCGCTTTACTTCTAAATTATTCGATCCTTTAACGAAACAATATTCAAGCTTTTTCAGCTGCCCCACAGCACCATACACCAAACCATCTGCTGTATCAATGTTGTAAGTCCACATGTATTTGGCCCCCACTTTAAACTTTATCACCGATTTCAAATTATCCGTTTTAGTTCGATCGAAATTCCGCACTTTATCGAGAACTTTTGCTCTAATGCCTCCTCCTATCTTTCAGAAGCAAATAAAGTTTGAAATATCTTTCAGAAGCAAATAAAGTTTACAATCAAACTCTCTAAAAAAAAATTTTTTTTTAGTGGGTGCACTTTAAAAGTTTAAAAGCTTTCTATAACCATCATCTCATTTGCTTGTCTAGTTTATGGTGCCGTTTCAAAGTTTACTTGAAATTTTTTTTATTTTCAATTTATCGTGCCAGACCATGCCAGTCGTTTCGGATCCATGCTTTTGTGAACAAGATTGCTTACCGTGTTCTCGGGGAGAAGAGCCACCTCATGATTGTGCGATTCACGTTTTATTGGAATCGATGGTGTTTCAAGAACGAGTGGTGCACGGTGAACCCACCGAAGCAAGATTGAAACAAATTTTAGAGAATGGAAAAGAATACTTACCCCGGGCCATGCATATGACGGACGAAAATAGTAAACGTTGGCAAAGGATGTATGACTTGATCCAGAGTGGGTTTCCACGACCTCTATAATGCCTCCTCCTATCTTTCAGAAGCAAATAAAGTTTGAAATATCTTTCAGAAGCAAATAAAATTTGAAATATCTTTCAGAAGCAAATAAAATTTGAAATATCTTTCAGAAGCAAATAAAGTTTGAAATATCTTTCAGAAGCAAATAAAGTTTGAAATATCTTTCAGTAGCAAATAAAATTTGAAATATCTTTCAGAAGCAAATAAAATTTGAAATATCTTTCAGGAGCAAATAAAGTTTGAAATATCTTTCAGAAGCAAATAAAATTTAAAGTCAAACTCTCTAAAAAAAATTTTTTTTTTCTGGAGAGTTTCATTGTAAACTTTATTTGCTTCTGAAAGATATTTCAAACTTTATTTGCTTCTGAAAGATAGGAGGAGGCATTAGATACAATAGTGTTAAATACTTTGGGCTCTTCAGTCAGTTGACAGTTGTTTTACAACTCTATTTGTATTCCCTGATTGTAAGCATTCATTACTCAGAGTTATGACTTCTTTAGAAACATTAATTTTTGAATTCTAACAAAATATTATCCCAGGTGTAAAGCAAGAACATTCCTCACATTTGTTTCCCTATAGACAAAGATTGCTACGTTTAGCGGGTATTGTGAAATTTCAAGAACTCTTGAAAAAATTTCCCATTCCCGTCAAGTTGGTACAGAACGAACATGGGCTTCATATCTCGGATTGCATCTATAGTAGAGAAAAAAAAATACTGAAGAACCAGGCTGTTGTAATTGTTTTTATTTATTTGATGAACCCGAGAAATATTTTATTGTGAAACAATTGGATAAAGTCGTCGTACGAGATGGGACAATACATCCCAAAGAGTGTTTGACAAAAGCTAAATGTCAATGTAGGAGAAGGGTATCAAGTCTACATAGAACTCCCGAACCTTTATAAGCTTACAACCATTTGTTTCGAGAACAAATGTTGCACAGTGACCCAACCGAAGCAAGGTTGGATCAAATTTTACACAATGGAAAATACTATTTACCCCGAGCCATGCACAAGACTCACGAACTGTTGGAAATTCTTTACAACCTTCAGAATGTGCAATTGAGCATGGAAAAATATTCCGCCACCAACTGCAAAATAAAATCTTGTCAAGAACTCTCTAAAAAAAATAAAAAAAATTTTTTAGAGAGATAGAGAGTGTTTAAAAGGTTTAACCTTCAACTCAAGCTCTCATTTTGTTTGCTGTGTTGTAAACATTTCTTACTCATAATTATGGCTACGTTAGAATCTTTAATTGGCAAATTGGAAAAAAAAATTCTCCCAGGTTTGCGAGAAAACGTCTCACGATTGTCGTCTTATAGACAAAGATTGCAACGTTTAGCGGGTATTGTGAAATTTCAAGAACTCGTGATACAATTTCCTATTCCCGTCAAGGTAATATTAAGCAAACATGGATTCCATCTTTCCGATTGTGTCTACAGTGTGGATGAATGCACTGAAGGACCAGACACTTGCCATTGTTTTAATTTATTTGACGAACCTGAGAAATATTTTATGGTTAATCAATTAAATCATGTCGTCGTACGGGATGGGTCTTTACATCATAAAGATTGTTTGAGGCTAGCTGAATGTCAATGTTGGAGAACGACATTAACTTTACATAGAACAGTTGATAAGCTCGCTACCCTTCCATATGCTTCTCCAGTGGATCGTCGAAAGGTTTTTTTCCATTGAAAAGCCTCTTTTCGATTCCCTGATTTTGTCAATGGGATTGCTTACTGTGTTGTCGGGGAGCCACCTCATGATTGTGCGATTCACGTTTTATTGGAATCGATGGTGTTTCAAGAACGACCCACCGAAGCAAGATTGAAACAAATTTTAGAGAATGGAAAAGAACACTTACCCCGCATTGGCAAAGGACCAAATGGGTTTCCACGACATTCTTCATAACCTCTAGTCATCCATCCTTCTAGCCAATCAAAAGCCACTTCCTGCTTTCTCTCTTCCAAAAAGTAGAGCTCAGAAGCCCTCTGCATCACACGAGACAATGGAGGCCAACAAAGCGTTTCAAGTCTACCTTGCCAAGTATCAAGAGGCCCATCTGGCCGATTACATCACGTTTATGATGCATTTTCGCGCCCTTTTACAGACTTTGACACCTTCGGAAGTGATTGCTCTCTACACCGTGGACCTTGGGGACATTTTAAGCAAAGTGTTTCAATAATCACGGGCCCCACGATCTGCCCACGTTCGAGTGCTTCACATATTCTGAACCCTCGGAACTGTACAGCGATTACCTATAGCAGCAGGCTACCAAAGGAAAGGGGGCCTTTATTCAAGCCCTGTGGACGGTCCTGGGAATACCAAGTTATATCGATTGGCGTAAGAGGCTTGGAGGCGACACGGTCCTCAACAGTGGACCCGTTGGATTCTATTGGCTCAAGCCGTGTTGGATGGGTGTTACGCGTTGAAATGGCCTGAAAGAGTCTTCCAAGTACCCGACACGTGTTCAATCTGCCTGAGTCCAATGCATTGGCCAGAAAAGACACACTGTGGCCATGTATTTCACATGCGTTGCTTACTCCACCACCTGGAGGTGAGGAATACCTGTCCTGTCTGCAGGACACCCAACCCAATACGAGCACCGTAGAGGCGGAGAGGTTCCCCAGAAAAATGGGAGAATGATTGCTGGAAAGGAGCATAGCTTGGGACCAGTAATCATTCTCCCATTTTTTTGGGCTACTCTGAATATCAAGGTTGGAAACGACAAGAAAAAAAAAAAACTTTCTTACCCACAAATTTTTTAGACTGGGTTTGAAAAGGGTCAAGTCCTCCCCGGAACATTTTGTAAGATCCACAAAAAAGAATGTGAGGGTGAGGCAAATAAAGTTTGAAAAGGATCATTTTACAAGTCCTTCCCAGAACAATTTGTAAGTTCCGCAAAAAAGAATATGAGGCTGAGGCAAGTTTGAAATATTTTAAGGTGTTTGAAATATGTTTCAGAAGCAAATAAAATTTATAATCAATCCCTCTAAAAAAATTCTTTTTTTTTCTTTTTTTAAAATTTTTTTAGAGAGATTGAGTTTAAGAGCAAACTACTCGCAGCTCATCATTTTCAAAATGACAGACACGGAGAATTTGTTTAACATGTTGTCAACACCTGGTTCACCTTTGCCATCCACTCCATTGGCTTCTCCTTCTCATGAACCTTCTCAAGATGGGCCGAGAAACGCTGTCATTCCACAAGACTCTCGAAGACGTCGTTTTAAACCTTATCGACGACCCCCCCATGCCTATCGATTTCTCCAGAACCATGCCCAAGTCTTTTTCCATACTCACGGTCTGGCCGTATTGTGTCTCCGAGACCATGGTTTCACGCTCACCAATGGTGTCGTCCCGTATGCCTTGGTTCGGGTAGGTGCGAATGAATTGTTCAACTGTTTACATTATCTCAATGTCGGTACCCTTTGTGTGACCGACTCACGTTCCAAGTAAGAATTTAAAGACATTCAAGTGAGTTGGAGTTCTTTCAGTCCTTTAAAACGAACCCCGTCATGCTCTTGAAATCCCATCCACGGGAAGAATGCCCCTTTTGCCACCAGACGCAATGTCTCATTGGATTGCCGTGCAAGGCATGTGTGCCATTCTCCACCAACCTCTCAACCCCACTTTTCACTCGCATCCTGTTTGAAACGCTTAAAAGGAGGACTCGTGTCGACGCTTGTCCTCAGTTGCAGCATGGATGCCTTCCCCGAGCACCTTTCCTCCACCGTGGTGCCCGTGACGTTGCCCGAGAAATCCGATGCGTTGGAATATGCCGCTCGGCAGGGCCAAGTTAGAGCGGGCATCCTCTATCAAGAGCCCCACGTGAAACGAGTGTTTACATTATTTTGTAAAGATCATTGGCATCAAAAAAAGACTTTTATGGATAATTTCAAGCGTGCCGTGATGGAGACCAAGCATGTCAACGAATTTACACCCAACGATATCATGTGGTAAAATGTCCAAAAGCCTCTTGAAAAATCCAGATCGTTTGCTCAAAAATACCAACAAGAGGATGGTCTACATCTATGGCAACATGTTTTTTGTCAAAAAAGACTTTACCTTTGGTTTGAGAACGGTGCACCCCGGGGAGGTTCATTTCATTCAAACGACGCAGGTGCCCATGCTGCTGTACGAATTGCCCTTATGCAGTCTCAAGTGCCGAGCCCAACCCAATGTGGCGAGGAGGAGTTTTAAGCCCTATGACCAAATGCTCTACCATCGAAACCATCTTGGAGCCCCACATGGCGTATCCGATCCAGCTGGAACCCACTACTTGATGTTGACGGTTCAAAAAACAGCCTTTGGTCTGGACATTATCCCCGAATCCCTTCTCCCTCAGCTCCTTCAGAAGGGATTCCACTTAGGGGATTTCCGAAAAATGAAAAGTTTGATCAATCCCCTACAAGCTACCTCCTCCTACCCCGGCTCATGGACTGAAGCGACCTTTGAAGGAGACGCACCCACTCAAGAAACGAGGGCGCATCATGAGACTTTTGCAGATTCCAGAGCCTATACAGATTCCAGTCCCAGTGCAGATTCCAGAGCCTATACAGATTCCATTCCCAGTGCAGATTCCAGGGTCTATACAGATTCCAGTCTCTGTGCACATTCCAGAACCTCAGCTACTCTATCCAGATGCTATACAGATTCCAGAGCCTGAGCTACTCTATCCACAGCCTGTGCAGATTCCGAGCCTGAGCTACTCTATCCAGAACCTGTGCAGATTCCAGACCTTGGGCTACTCTATCCAGAACCTGTGCACATTCCAGACTTGAGCTACTCTATCCAGAACCTGTGCAGATTCCAGACCTTGAGCTACTCTATCCAGAACCTGTGCAGATTCCAGAGCATAGGCATTTTCCGGAGTCTTTGCAGATTCCATAGCCAGATACTGCTTCGCTCGACCAGCTCCTGTCGTCCGTCTATGGACAAGAACCCCAGGTGCTCCACCTGGTCCTCTCTCTCTTTGATGAAAACAATGAGCTCATCGCCTTCCTGGATGCTTTTGAAAGACATTTGGCGATGGAGCCCCTGGACTTGTCCATGCCCAAACTCCCCTCTTGAGTCAAACACTCTATTGGATTTAAAGAGATTCAACCCATGAATCTGTCTTGTAGATGATCAATAAAAAATTATTTAAAAAAAAACAATTCTCATTCTTGTGTCAGAATGATACAACATTTATTGGACCAGTGTCGACATCACACGACGATCGTGTTTGGAAATTTGGTTCGCTGGCCAGATCGAGTCACGTATTACGAGCCAGACTATCCTTACACCATCATTTTTGAGCCCAATTTTGTTGTGCATATTCCTCGGTCGTTTGGAAAAACCGTGGTCGTGTTTATGAGTTATTTGGATTTGACGTGGGATCCAGGAGTAAATTTAAAATTCTTTCAACTGGGTCGTTCCCCATCTCGCCGAGTTGGGGAAGCCCATTAACCTCAAAATGTAGTGTTCTATACGTTGAATCTAATCCATATCTACCATCCTCAAAACTACTCGACTGATACTCGGATCCTCCAACTAATTGAAGAATCTACCTCCACTAAACCTTCATCACTTTTTCTCTGATGGTAAATTCGAACCTGATCTATATTGACTGTAGTTTTTTTACCTGCCTTCCAAATTACAACATTATTGTTTTTAACACTCACAACTCTAAAAGGACCCTCAAACTTAGGGCCGAACTTCGCAACCACCTTTCTACTGCCTGAACTAATAGGGTGAGTTTCAACCAACACTAAATCATCCACCTTAATGTTAATTTCGCGTCTCCTTTTATTGTAATATTTCGCCCACTTTTCTTGCTTTTTCATTGTATTCTGCCTAACTTCCTTAAACACCTTTTCCATATTCCTAACCACAAATTCTGTACCATCTGTGACCATCAGAAGTTTTTGAAATGGGGTAATAATTTTTCTGCCCAAAAATAATTCTGCTGGGGTTTTTCCCGTCGTTTCATGGACTGCCATTCTTAATGCGTATGCGAATTCATTTAAAAACCCATCCCGGGATTCATGATAATAATTTACAAAAGAAGCAATCATTTGTAGTAAATAGCGATTAACACATTCCGTTCGATTTGACTGAGGTCGATACACTACTGTTTTGACATGCTTTATATCTAATCTCTCATTTATATGTTCAAAAACTTCGGATACAAATTGAGGACCATTGTCGTTAATCAATATAACTGGAGCTCCATATCGCGAAATATAATTTTCGAACAGGGCAATGGCGATTATTTTTGTGGACGCCTTTCTGAGGGGTATTATTTCTAACCACTTCGTAAAATGTTCCGTTATTACACAAATATATCGATATCTTTGGGGTTTCGATGCTGGGTAGGGGCCTAATAAATTTAATGAAACTATTTCGTTCGGATAATTAGTTATAATTGGTATTAAATGACTGGCCGGTAACGCGTTCTTATAGTTAAATTTTTGGCACGTCTTACATGTCAAAACATAATCGTGTATGACTTTACGCATGTATGGAAAATAACATGCATCCTTTACGCGTAAATAAGTTTTCCGTATTCCAAGATGTCCAGCCATAGGCTTATCATGAAATTCGTGCATTATCGCACCTCGCATCGATTTTAGAATATATACTCTCATTTCTCCGAGAGAGGATGCGTATTTCGCATAAAATAACAATCCCTCTATAAGTTTAAAATCCTGGGACCAGTTCCCACAGACCCCCGCATTTACTGTCATCGGGGTTTTGTAAGTAGCGATATATATGACCGAGCTCGGGGTCCTGCTTTTGTTTAGCTATCAATTGCTCCCTTGACGAAAGTACCAAATCTCTAATTACTGCACAAGTTATATTGCTATCCTCAAAATTTTCCACAGGGTTCCGCGACAACACATCTGCCACAACATTTTGAATACCTGGTCTATGTTCCCATTCAACATTAAATTCGGCTAGCTTGAATGACCATCGTATCATACGACTTGATAAATTTTTACCGTTAGTGAGTTTCGTTAATGCTGCATGGTCTGTAATTACTTTTATATTTAACGATCCAAATAGGTGCGAAACTTGTTTAAAGCCCAAATCACCACTAAAATTCGCGCTCGGTTACTGTGTAATTGCGCTCCGCCTTATTAAGTGTGCGGGATGCATATGCTATGGGTCTGACTTTGCGTAAGCACCGCCCAATCCCAATAGAACTCGCATCTGTAAAAAGCTCAAATTGTACATTAAAATCCGGTAATTATAGCACAGGTGCTTCCGTAATTGCACGTTTGATCAATACAAAAGCAGCTTGCGCCTCTTCTGACCAATTAAATTTCCTACCCTTCTTTTTTAAATCATACAGTGGCTCGCAGAGATCTGCGTACCCCTTAACAATTTTTGATACCATTGGGCCATTCCGAGAAATTTTGATACTTCTTTCAAATTTTTTGGTGCTTTCATTTCGAGTATTGCCTTAACTTTAGATTCATCCGTGGCTATCCCATCTTTATTAATCATGAGGCCTAAGTATTTTAGTTTCTCACATCCAAACTTACACTTATCTTTGTTCAACGTCAACCCGCTTCTTGCAATAACCTAAATACTTCCTTTAAATGTTCTAAGTGATGTGTAAATGATGGAGACGCGATTATTACGTCGTCCATATACACTCGGACACACTTCCCTAACACTGGTTGAAATATGATGTCTATGGCCTTCTGAAAATTTGGCGCTGCCCCCGTTAAGCCAAATGGCATGCGCTTAAGCGCATAAGTGCCGTTTTCGTCACAAAAGCAGTTTTGGCTACATCTCTGGGGTTTACTGCCAATTGAAAATAGCCAGAGCGTAGATCCAAAGTACTCATTATTTTCGTGTGATGAATATTAGTTATTAAATCCTCAATGAGTGCAAAGGATATCTAGGGTACTTAGTTACCGCATTAAGTTTGCGATAGTCCACCGCAAATCTATTCGCCTCAGGATTGTCCTGGGTAATCCGTTCTTCTTACGACACAATACTACAGGAGATGCGTAAGCCGATTGAATTTATACGATGGTGCCTTCTCGTAACATTTCGTTGATATGGTACTCAATGATACCTTGCTTAACCCTGTCATACTTATACGGTCTGGATACAACCGGAGCGCTATCACCCGTATCCATTTCATGATATAATACATAGTAAGTCACAGTTTGTTGGAGAACAGCCCTTTAAAACTATTAAATAACGATTTTAAATTTCTCTTTTGACTTTTTTCTAATTTTGTATTCGAAAGATCAATTTCTACATTCTCCTCAAGGATTTTTATTTCTTCGATTTGCAAATCCGGAATCGCTAAAGACTTTTCCTCGAAATTCATGGTAATCTTCGAGTTTCGTATAAAATTGATACCTAAATGCATGGATATTCGAGATCCGCTAATATATGAAAATGCCACTTTTTTGTAAATTCTCTTATTCGTATCTCTAATTCTGTCGTCCCTAATTCTATCGTCCTACATTCCCATTGATTTTTTTATTGGCTTATACGAAAAATATGTCCGATACGTTTCTTCAGAGATGAACGACTTCTCGGCCCCAGTATCCCATAATGCCTTAGTGAAGACATCATTCCCTAAAACTGGCACATACGGGAGTTCTACAGAGGACATCCTTAAAGCAGAAACCCTTATAGGATGTTTCTCATCAACATGTGATCGATCATTATTTCGAACGCTTAAAAAGTTTAAATTTTTATGACTACCCCTATTCCAATGATTATTCGACCCCCGTTCAAAATTATCACTCAGACCCCTCTATTTCTATATTGATCTCGTCCACCACGATTCTCGAATCCATGATCATTCCTATGAATACGTTTCCTGTTCTCGAACCCTTGATTATCATTGTTCCTCTGGGGTTTCGTCCCATAGGAAGTCTATAACCTTGTCTCCTATCATTTTGACGTTCGATTACCCCAGTATCTCTCCGATTTCTACTTGTATGACCTTCGTTAGACCTCCTACTAACATCATAAGCTCATCTTTCACTATTATTATTACTCGAACCCAGATTGCCTCTCCTCAAATATCTGTCCTCGTACTTTGTTATCATCTGAAGTAACTGCAATTGAGTAGTTGGATTTCTAATCTCTATATATACCATCAATTGTGGTTCCAAATGGGCGATAATATGCTCGATTAAATTATTTTCTAACATATTTAGTCCCAACCTTTTGTGTATTTTGAGTAAGTCATAGATGAAATCAGAAGGAGCCGGACCGTGACCCTGATACGACGAATAGAACCTGACTTCCAATTCAGTCTTATTCCTAACCCCTGGGAAATTTGCTGTGAAAGCCTCTTTTAATTGCGCGAAATCCGTAGCATTCCCTTTCACTATCGAAGACCCGAAGACGTCATACCAGTCCAAGGCTCGTCCTCGGAGACGCCCTTTAAAATAAGCACATGCTAAATTGTTAGGTACCTCGTAAAACTTAACATTACTGTCAATATATTCCAAAAATTCGGTTACGTTCTCTACTCCGGAGAAACAAATATCAGGCAAGAGCCTAAAATGGGATCCGACTCCCATCTCGGGGTTAAGGGAGATATGTCCTGAGGACAAACCCGTTGGGTTCCATTGTCGTGTCTCAGTCCTATTTTGGACTGAGCTCACACCGCCCGACGCGTCTCTAAGTGTAGGAGGAAACATATCATCACCAACAAAAGCCATAGCAACAATTATTTATTTAAGACAGACAAACACAATAACAATCACAAGTTCAATTATAAGTGGAAACCTAGGAGTGATTCCCTAATACCTCGATTAATCCTAATACTCAAATCTAATGCTCAAATCTAATATTCCCGTCTAAGTAATCTCAGCTACCAGAATGGACAAGGAGACGAACTCTTGCTAACCTCAGGTCGGTACTGAATTTATTTCCTTCAATGATTAAACTAATACTTTACTTTAATAATTGATCACTATCAAATGCGCGCTAAGTTCGTTGAAGTAATTCACCGACGATACTTACATGCAGCTTGGCAACTCCTTCTCCCTTACATTTACGAAATCTAGACTTTATATAGTTGAACTAATTAGCATATAACTATCTCGTGTTTTTCCCGAAGAGGTTCTGAAATAAAAAAATGCTGGCCCCAAAGTTTCCCAAGAGGATTAGTGATATATTCTCACGGATAGCCCCGTGGTCACACTGTGATATAACGAAATCCGAGAGATGTGGATCTTTTCCATAAAGTTAATGCAGCTTCCATTTCCATCGATGTAGATGAGCCCAAGTGGTTTGTAGCGGTACCATCTATATAAGCCAGTAACTACCTCCGCACCAAGGTGATCATTTTGGTGTAGTGGATAAGTTACTCGGCTTCGGATCCAAAGGTACCTGTTCTATCCTACCGATAAGCGCGCCACTTCAGGTTTATATCACATTCGCTTTTATGTCCTTAATACCATATGCTGAATTCAGCACTTGACTCGCCTAACTTATTTTTTGTCCCAGAGCAATGACGACACACCTTACTCATCACTTCAAAGTCAACGACATAACCGGTGAGCATATCTATAACACACCCTACACCTATGAGTGAGGAGTGACCACGAGTTAGCCACGTACCATCAAAACTAACACTTAGGTCTATAATTTCAGCAGAACTATGAGCTTCATTCTTGTACGCCTCTTTAATCTCTCTGTGGGTTTCCACAAATATGTTTTCAGATGCCAGAGTGTATGCGTTATCCAGACTTCTTGCACACTTCCCATATGTAGTTGATGAAAAAGGATCCATATTCATCACCATACAAAACTTTTCTACGGCTGAATAACCTTTCCCAATGTGTGAAAAGGCTTGAGATATTCTCAAAATTCACATCATGGCTGGTAGGACCAGACTTTGTAGAAGTATTTACAACAGTTTTGTTTTCATCACAGTTGCTACACAATAGTTTTAATTGTATGAAAATCCCAACTTGGCTCCAAGCTCCAGTTTCAAACTTTGTTTTTCATAATGTTGGCACTTTTTGCACTTAAAAGTAGATTATTAACTTGGTTGTGAAGTCCACCAATATATAATTTCCAACATTTTTTACCTCATTATTTAATTTTTCAAGGCGTACATTTGACACTAATGAATCTTTAATCACTTCACAATCAACATTCTCTTTACGCCATCGCTTTTCATTCATTTACGAAGCATGCAATGAACGTTTCCTAAGAGGCATATTAGCGATAATAACAACTGATAAAACTAAAAGAATGAATGAATTATGATTGAAATAGCATTAAAAAATGCTGTTTTAAGTTTCTATGAAGTAAAAAAGTAATCAAACTAAAAAGCACACAGCAAGCAAAAATGGCAAAGCTAATGTAAACAAACAACTTGGCTGATAGTTACAGTTACAGCTTAAAGCGTTCTTCTTCTGTGTAGTTTTTAATATAAAATATTGGATTTATTTTCAAGTAAAAAGTGTAAACATTGAGGGGGCGTGGCATTTAAACAGCTGTCAGAGCTGTCAAAATATTTAAAATACATTTTACTACATTTAAAATAATCAGATCGTTTCAAAACTTCGCACAGTTGTGCTAGAGGTATCAAACTACATTTTAAAGTAAAAATTGAAAAATCGATATTTTCATCGATTTTCGGCTTTTGAAAGGTTTTCTTAAGCAATTCAGATGTACGATCTGATATTTTGAAATTGAGTTCGGGCCAACCAGAGTCGTGTGGAAATGCAGCTTCTTTAGCATGACACTCCAGATCACTCTTGTGGTTAACCTTATCTTTGACTTTAAAAAACTCTCAAGTTTAGCTCAAGAAATATTATTTATAGAAATCGTATCGTTAGTTGTTTTCTCGTCTCGTTCTTCACTATCACCTTTTCCTTGATGTGTAACAGAAATTTTCTTTACTACACAGTATGTAATGTAAGCGTTTATTGTTAATGTCGTTACACAGTTTCAAAATTTCGTATTCCTGTAGCAGTTTCATATTAAACAAAAGTTTTTTTTTGCCCACTACTTAACAGGGAGACAAAAAATTAATAGAAATACATGTGCGTGCATCAAAAACGTGGGACGAGTTAATTCACATACAGAACAACACAGACAAATTGAACTTGTTGTGGTACCAAGGAACTAAGTAAAAATAACCACAAGATGGGTAGACATGTTTCGTTCGAAGTTGACATCAGCATTGGCACCAAGGTCGCCTGAGGGGGAGTGAGGGAGAGTTCTATTAACGCCGCACTGTAAAGCTGCACGAGTGCTGCGGGCGACGGACCTCGTAATTGTGAACAAGGCTGACACGTGAGCAGGAAACTCGTATCGTCTCCAATTTTCACCAACACACACTCATCAGAAGTTTCAACCTGAATACTGTTAATATGTACAATATATTTTGCAGCAAATCCACTATGGTAGATATATAAACAGAAACTTTTCGGGTGTTATACAGGATTTTAATGAATGTTAGACTAGATTTTAATGTTGGCTGTTTAAATACGTCTTTTTAAATGTAACTGTTCGTTGATTTAATTCATTTAAAATTTTCAACGTATTTTTTTATGTTCTGTGCAAATACTAAGGTTTATATAGAAAAACATGACGCGATTTCTCCAATGAACTTTGTTGTAGGAATTTGAAGGTGAAATTCTTTGAGAAATTGTAAAGAAATATATGGTTTATTAAATGCACATATTACTATCTGTGAAATTGGTAGAAGTTTCGTTTTGAAGAGAAAAAAACAGTCGGTACTTAACAAGCGGTATGGGTTCGTATGTTGTGCATGAATTAAGTAATACATTGAATTGAAATTTTTAAAAGTTTTTGGTATATTACAGCGAATTTTTTTATTTACTTAATCTAATATTTCTCGCATCTATGCTTTAGAACAGGAATACTATTTTCATTTGTTTGGTGTCAAAATCAATGAATGGTGACTAGAAATTATTCTTACACATTCATATTTCTCGTCTATTATGTTAACAATTTAAGAGTGCCCAATTAAGACCCCTGTAAATTTCGGAAACTTAGCGTGAGAGTTTATTGGGCATTAAAATTAAATCTATTTTTAATTGAGAAAGATGCGAGAAAAAATAACTCATTAATAGTTACTTCTCTTCTACGCCATTAACAACAATACAATTATAGAAGTTTTCAAGTGTGTTATAGTTTTTGGACGACTTTGTGGTAATGTTGATATGAGCTATTTTCTGTATAAAGTGCTGTTCACTTAATACTCATAATATAAGATTCAAGTTATAAAAGTGAGTATTTTTCTTTTTCTTTTCCTTTTTTTTATTCCTTGTTATTAATTACACTTAATGTATAAATTTCTTTAGTTTTAATTTCATTGTAGAAATAAAAAATATATAAATTTAAAATGTTTGTATTCAAAATGTTTTGCTTGCTGCTTAAAACTATAGTAATAATTACAAAGTCAATCGCATTTTAAATATTTCTATTTAATACATGCCATGATTTTAAAATAATAAAAAAAAAGTTTTTACAATACATAACTAAACAAAATTCTTTTTTCTAGATTTAACCTTTAGTTTGAAAAATTAAACGAGTAGTTTCTTTATCTGGTTGCCTTCAATCGGAAAGTTTAATTCACCATCTCTTAAGACTTCAAGCATTGTTTTCCATACTTGTAGATGCAATTCTATAAAAAAAAAAGAGAGAAGTTGTTTACAAAATTAATGTATGTTTAACATGATGCCTCTAGTCTCAAGCTTAAAATCATTTCAATTCTAATTCTATAAAGGAAAAACTCTCTCATGAGCTGATACTTCTTTAATTCCTCCCCCGGGAACGGATGCATAGATATTTTAATGTCATGAAGATATTTTTAATCAATAAATTTAATTATAAAGAAATTTTGAAATAAATCTACAGCGGATGAAAAATGTTGTCAATTTCACAATTTTTTAAGGAAAAGAAGCTAAAGTACAGTAAATGAATAAAAATTCCTGTTTGTGTAAGAAATGCCTTACACGAGGGGTGTCAAACTGAAAGACTAACATGGGCCAAACAAACAAGGTTTAACTTTACGTGGGCTGCAAAAAAAATTAAGAATAAATAAAAATAAAATACATTTTTAAAAAAAAATCAATATTTATAGAAACGGCGGTTTATTTCGAATAATACATTATAATAAACTTGGAAAATAGAATAAGAAAAATTTAATGTTTACATCCTAACATTGACATCTCTTCTCTGCTTTCATCTTTCCTATTTTGGGAGAAATTTTAAATCTCAATAATTAAGTAAATAAAATGCAAGAATTTTAAATAAAATTAAGAGATAATGCACGTGGAGCAGAGAGAGAGAGAGCGCGATTTCGACTGAGCAGAGTGCCACTGAGAAGAGTAGCACGTGTGGAATCTGGCAAGGGTTGCCGACGTCTGCTCTGGAGCAGTGGTCTTCAAACTGCGTTCTACGGAATGATGGGGTCCCGCGCAAAGTTTTCACAACGAGTCAGAAGAAATAAATAGGTATGCAAAATAGATTCACGTTCTCTAATAAAGTTTGCATAATTACAAGAATCTAAAGCTTCCCCCCCCCCCCCAGCTATTCATTAAAACTGAAAATTTTATTTACGTATATTAACTTTATTTGCAGCACTTTTTAAAACTTTTATTATAGTGTAATAAAAGAATATTAAAAACGCTTTATCTGCCTTATATATGATTCTTACTAGATTGTGTGAATATTCTATTGTTTACTATCTCGAGTTGCACGAGATAATTTTATACTCGTTATTTAGCACAAAGTCACGCAAAACTGAATAGTTTTCTAATGGGAAATGCATCTTTTTACATTTGTCGAAAACAAGACCTATAATGAAGAAAAGATAACTACATATCAAAAGAGCTGACGTTAAAATCTAAATTTAAGCAAGAACCGCTTTTAAATTTTATTTGCAAATTCATGCAAAATACATGGAATGTCTCACACAACTATAAGCATTTTAATGCCTTTCAGAGCATTGTGTTGAAGTGAAATAGATTTCTCAACGTAAATGGCTACAGAAACAAAGTATTAGAAAAAAACAAATTAAACTCAGAATATGCAATGCGATTGTATATAATCTCAATAGACCTACAGTTTGTGTAAAAATTAGTAGTATATACCCCAGTTACTAAATATAATGTATGGGTAGGTGACACTCGAATCACAAATTATTATTATTAATTAGTTCTTTATATTAAAAAAATTAGGTTAGAAGTTAATATTAAATGCAATAATTTTTTTAATTGACTTTACATTAAGTGCCTATAACATGTTGATCTACTTTAAATATTATTTGAAATTTGTGTATGGAATGGGGTTCTATGCAAACACTTTCTAGTTATAGGGGGTTCCAAAGCACCTTCAAGCTCTAGGGGTTCCGTGAGTTGCAAAAGTTTGAAGAGCACTGCTCTAGGCCCTAACGCCAGGCCTTCCTCCCGCATGATGCTGAGTGAAACACTCTGAAGAATGCGTTCACCTTTGAAAACTCAACGCGTTCATCGTTATACACTAAGGCGAGATGATGACTTTTTACAATCGACTTCCCACTGACTGTGTTCGTGAGATCAGTGGAGATTCTTTGTGCTTTCGTGAATCTCCAAAGGGCGACCAACCCGTGAGGCAGATAATAACACACTTGTAGAAAAACTTCAGCGTTGTATCAATACATGGGAGGATGCTCCCCTTTATGGGAATGAAGTGCAGCGGTGATGTCCTATTGAGTACCCCACTACCAAGGTTTCAAATATGTATCTCCAAGGTCTATCTCTTCCACACAACTTCATTGTTGTGGCATTACTCCCGGTGTGAGTAAATTGTTTCGTTATTTATAAACAAACCCGATCGTTCAAACTCGCATATGCGCTTATATGTAACTTCGTATTTTAGGAGAAACAAATTTACTTCAAAACAATATTTCTATCAATTAAATCAAACATACTTCAATTCGTCATTACAACGCGTTTTAAACACGCATCACTTGAAATCTTAGATGAATTTTTTTTACCCAATCACGCGTGATGGAGGGGGGGGGGTTGCACTTTGAGTAACCAGATTATCCTAATCTGGTTTGCTTCTTTAATTCACATAATTTCTTTCTCGTATTCTGATAGTCACAAAAAAACTTTAGGTAAACCAACATGCACACGTTTACCACTATCATACATTCATTATATCATCCTTAAGGAAAATTACAATAAATACACAAGGGCGAAAAAACCAGCTGTATTTTACGATGTTGATAACAAATATATTTAATTCTTTCTATTTTCAAATGTCTTAAATAAACAAGTATAAAAGAACAAAAAAAATTTGAACATATTTCGCTTATTTGTAAAATTTTAAAAGAACTGTTGTGGGGTATTTTTTTAAAACTCTTATTACGGTATATTATACGATTCTAAGGTTAAAGTCAGAATATTTAATTTAACACTTTACGGAATAATTCTTGATTAGCAAATTAAAACGAAAAATAAAAAGGACTTAATAAATAATCAAATGAATACTGTACCGCGAATTTTTCTTGTGCCTTGTCTTCGTTTGCATCCAAAGATTTGTACTAATGAAAATAAATATTACACATAAATATAATAACAAGCATTATATTTGGTACATTCCAAGCATAAAAACACATAGATGACTGGAATATAATTGTATATAAAATATTATAGAGAATGCATAAATCTTAAGAAATTAAGGTACAAAAATTCATTTCGAATGTATAACAGTTTCTTGAAAAAAATTTTTATTCCCTACTTGATAGCAGAAATTGCTCAACTTTCCTCTTTTTTTCAAAATAATCCTTTCCTCTTCTTTCAAGATAGAGATTATGAAAGAAGTGGAAAGGATTATATTTCGAAGAAACAGAAGGACCTGAGAAACTTAAACTTTTATCCCGGAAGTGAATTTCGCATGTTGAAGGCTTTCTTTTTAAATATATTATTATGGGGGGGGGGGATTAAGCAAAGGTTTCAACAATAAATGTAAGAATTTCAGAAATGAATGTAAGAATTACCTCCCCTTCCCACTGTTGGCAAGATAATCGAGACATGCAATTAGAACAGAAAAAGTTCTAATCGAACATGATGCAAGCTGTAGTTTTCAACAAAATTTGTATAGCTATTTCTTCTGAAAAGTGAAAAACCGACAAAACTTTTAAAAATAAGTTTAATGAGTTCAGTCACACTTTTTATTTGTGGTGCTTCTTTATGCTGTCGTGTGTTATTCTCATGTTATTTCCCTACAAATTGCCCTTTTTAGTAAGAGATATTTGTTCTTTTTATGATAAGACAGTTTTGTGTGGGGGTTGTAGATGTAGTGGGAATATCAAAAGTGCTCTTCGATCTAACGTCCTCACTACCCAAAATCTAAAATTTCAACATAATAATACATTGGCAACTTATTTGAGAAGCCATACTTAAGCATATTCAATGTATACACTTAAAGAAATGCTTATCCTGCTTACCTGAATCTTAAAATATTATTATAAACTTGGAAGTAATTTGAAATGCTTGTTTGTGTGTGTTTTGTGTGTGTGTGTGTGTGCGCGCATACCAGATGAAATTTCGCGTTCAAAGTTTGATTATTTATATAAAATATATGTAAGGCACAATAACTAATATATTTAAATTTTCTTTTCTGAAATAACTTTTTTGAACCTGCAGGAATGATAAAAATAAGTTTTCGATATTAAAGTATGGATACGACAAACTGTAAATTTGGTTCAAAGAATCATGCTCAGATAACTAACGGCACAGTTGATAAGATGATGATATGTATAACCAGGAGATTATTGGGTTACATCTTACTGGTTGTGGATTAATTTTCACTATAAAAAAATACTGTACAGAGAAAAATTCGAAACTTTTTTTTTTGAACCAAAGATTTTATCCTTTAGTTTTGTAATGAGTAATCAGTTTTTTTCTTTATTTAATAAAGTGTAAAATTTCGAATGAACTCACCTGGGGTAACTTCTTAAAAAAGCACTCTTCAAACTGAAATGAAAGGTACAAAATTATTAAAAATGATTGTAAAATTAAAACTATGAACAAGCACAAATTCATTAATATATCCACTCAAAGTAAATCTCAGTTAAATCTCATTCGAAGTTGCTGCTTCTAAATCTATATTCATGGCTTAAAATATAGGACCAGAAGATATGCGCAAATTTCAATGGAAACATATTTTCCCATGGATGAGCAAATATGCTGTCGAAACAACGTGTAGGACAAATCAATGCTTTTTACGGAGAAAGGGAACATGTTTTAAACTTCCCTTCATTAAAAGTGTTTTAATGAAATTGCCCGGTGAAAGAAATTATTTTTTATTGGAAAAATAATCCTGAGCCAAATTTTATGGTTACAAAATTTAATGTTTTTAAAAAATAGTTTTGAAAAATGAAGTTTTTAATCTCTATAGTTCTAACTGACCGGATAATAATTTTCTTAATTAAAAAAAATTATTTACCGTGTTTTTATAACCATTTTCATGCATTGTCGTCCACTTCTGAGCTTTAGTCCAAATTTCTAGTCTCTAGCTCTCAGGGAAGTTAGTTTAAAATCAATTACAGAATTCCACCCGGACAGACATACAAGCCTATTCGGGGACGCGGACTCGAGCCTAGAGCTTTATTTTACATTTTCATGCATTGTCATCCACTTCCGAGCTATGGTCCAAGTTTCAAGTCTAGCTCATCGGGAAGTTATTTTAAAATCAATTACAAATTCCATCCGGAAAGACAAGAAAGCGAGTTAATAAATACATGGTAAAAAGAAAGATTAAACTTAATTTTGGACAGAAATATTCTGCGCGAAATGTCTCTTACGTTTGATTTATCGTCTTCTGATTTCAACAGAGTGTTTCCATCTTTGCAGGTCCCGAATCCATCCGGGTAGACAGCATTTTTACAACTATTGAACACGTCCTTCACCTGCAAAAGAGTATTTGCGATAAGCAACCACACTATTTTCGAATGAAAACTGCCTTTGAATATAAAAATAAACTGCCTTGTTATAAAAATAAAAGCAAGATATATAACATTAAACGTATAAGAAAAATCATTTAAGAATAAAAATAGTAATACTAGTAGTAAAGTATAATATATTTAATTAAAGAAATAATTTTATTAGAAAAAGAAAAAAAAATGTTTGTTAGTTTTTTTTTTTATTTTCGAAACTTTAAGAATTTAATTTTCTTGAGTCTTTCAAAGTATCCAGAAGCATTTCCCGAATACCATAATATGAACGAATATAAAAGTACCTTATATTTAATTTGGCTTAAATATTTCTCAACCTGTGGTAAGAGTAACCCCCTCCTCCGGGATACGTGAAAAGACCTCTGGGGTAGACGTAAAAAAATAAATAAAATGTGAATTATTCAACCGAAGAGGAATGCAGTTTCAGTTATTGTAAAAAGTTCTCACATTACGTCACTTGCTTTCGTTGTGATGACTTTTTTTTCGGAGTTGCTAAAAATGCTTTTTTTAATATATATGAGAAGTAATGGGTATTTTTAAATGGTGAATTCTATTTTACCTAAAATAAAAATTGAATTATTTTATTTTTCCATTATGTTTAATTTCAGCTTACCCAATTGTACTATATTTGTGCAGAATGTACCATTATTAATTTAGCTGTAGTACTGCTATGAGATCCAATAAGTTTGGAAATACTCGTTCTATATTTTTTTCATCATGCTTTTGTTTTTAAAAAGTTCTATGATTTCTCAAAGTGACAAGTGCCATATTTGTATAAATTTTTAAAAAATGTAGTTAATTGTGTATAATTACCAGTGTACAGTATTTTTGTATTACTGATTAAAATTAGAATGCTCCTGTATTATGGTGTTTTTACTGTATCAATGCATGTACATGTTAGTATTTGAACATAATGGATGGGAGCATTGGTTATAAATCGAGTGGTGCGTGAATAAAAAAAGAAGTTGAGAAAAGAGCTGTGCTTGAATATCCAAACCAAAAGATGATAAAAAGTAAGATGTTTTATTATACTGAGTATAAAATAGATATGCAATTTTTTTTATTGAAAACAACTATAAAATCCCCTTGCACCACAAAGTATCACACAGGGCTCACAGAAAAAAGTATTAATCACACGTTACAAAGGAATGAGAGAAAAAATCCTTTTGAGGTTAGGAAGGCTTACAAATATTTACAAGAAATTCACAGGGCTTTTTAAAAGAACTTCTGGTGGAAGGAAGTTGGTGAAGATTTGGAGGCCAATTTATCCCTTGAAAGCCAGTCTTTCATTCTCTTTCAAACTAGGAACACTGAAGGAGCTTCTGTTCTACATTTTCATCGCCACCAATATCATAATCACAGGAAGATGACTGAATAAAATTCGTTCAAGTAACTTTTAAAGTTGCCATGACCGGTTAGAAATTGGGTTATTTTGTAATTAGTATAAAAGGTGACGGTAGGCCAGTCTCTTATTAATGGTAGGAGAAAATTTCTTAAGCTACCTTTATTTGACATGAGATATTCTCGGTACCAAGACTTCACCATTCTTTCTTTCATAATCTTCTTGTGAAATGACTTAGGAATATTAACGGCAATGTCAATTTTGCGCTTAGTGGCAGCCTTTGCAAGCCAATCGGCTCGCTTACTTCTAAGAACACCCGTGTGTCGTGTGTCCACGAACAAATGCAAAATCTATTGAGATATTTTTATCTTTTAGGCTTTTCAATTGTTTTTGAATCTCGACGATTATGTTGTTAGATGAATAAATACACTGAAGAGAATCCAAGGAGGAAAGAAAGCCTGTACAAATGAGATAGTCTGAGATGACGCTTCTTTGGCAGTGATCCATTTAATGGCAAAATTTAAAGTTCAGCTACAAAAACTGTGCATTCATCACGAATTCTAAATGCAAAGTGCTCGGATTCAGCACCACTCCTGAACACAACAAAAGCGAAACCAACTTTTTCATCCATTTTACTGCCATGAGTATAGCAAATAACAGGGAAATAATCAGTGCTTTTGTCGCTAAATGGAATAATATTGAGGGCATTCCTCTCTGAAGGATGAGGGAGAAAAAATGGTGGCAGAATGCAATCATAATTAGAGATTGAAGATGTAGAGAGATTTTCCCTAAAAGCAATTTTAAATAGAATAGCCATGTCGATTGTAGGGAAGCCAGAAATAGCAAAAACTGACTCTTAACTTAAGTTACGATAACCGCATATAACCCGCGAAAGTATCCTTCTTTGTATGCGTCGCAGATTTTTAGAATTCATTTTCCTTTTAAGTGCCTCACCCCAAACTCTAGAACCATACATAATGAAAGGTTCGATTCCTTGCTTATAAATGAGTGAAGGTACGTTGAAATTTATACCACACAGGCTGCGCGCAATCCGATTCAATCCCAGGTGCAATTTGTAACATTTCTCTGATATCTAACTTAAGAGCTGCTTCCAAGAGAAGAACCCCAAGATATTTCATTTGTTTTACCATAATTAAGGGAGTTCCATCAAGATGTAGCTGAAATGCATCATAGCAAACATTTCGTTTTTCAATAGCCACGACTCTGGTTTCAGCTGAATTAAAATCCAATATAAAACATTTTGAACATTCAGAAGCAAGGTTCAAAGTTTTTAGTGCGTGTAGGAAAGTTGCAGGAAAATCCGTGCTTTGGAATTAAACTAAAATGTCATTAGCAAAAGCTATCATTTCACAGCAGGCATGATTATTAAGTTTAAACAGGAGATCATTGATAATGATATTCCAAAATAAAGGTCTTGAAGGCAACCCCTTTCAAGACAACGGATTGCAGAAGTCGAACCCAGTTTCAATTTGGTCATTCTGTCATTTAAAAAGTCAGCAACAAGTGAAAATATATTTATCGTAATTTTCGCTTTCTTAAAGAGATTCAGAATGCAAGGTCACCACGTATTTTTAAAAGCACCTTTTATATCAAGAGAAATCAAGATTTGAGTGTAAATTTTCTTTTTACCTGTTTTGATAATTTCATACAAACATAAAAGAGCGTCACAGTGCAATTAATTCAGTCATTGAAATATAACTTAAAATTAAGGTCCACAAAGGAAGGATTTCAAATGATTCACGTTAATTATTAAAAGAAATCCTTCTCTTAGCAGAAAATGTGCTAAGAAATAATTTCTTAGCACGAATGTACGCTTTGATTGCATGTTTTGCGGCTCAATAATATACTTATTCTCAGTAAATGACTTTTAAACATGGATTTTAAGATTCAGTTCATCTATTTTGATTCAAATAGCAATATTATTTAAGAAATTATTAGAAAATCAATGGATAGAAATAACGAAATAGAAATTACCGGTTTTGGCAAGTTACTGGCACAACCTACATATTTCTTGCACAAAGTCGGATTTCCAGCTAAGAAAAGAAAGTTGTTTCAGTTGCAAGATAGATAACAAATAAAATTTAAAGCTAAATATATTGATTAACATTTTTTCAAATAAACTGAAATATTCCTTCACATCTATATTGCACAAAGAAAACTCAAATAAAGTATACATAATTTAATGTATTACACAATGACAATCTACAAAAAAAGGCTCTCTTTTGCAATAAACAGCATCCATAAAAAATGGTTTAAATCTAAAGAGTTCCAAAAGGCTCCAAAAGTTTTATGTTTAAATGGTTACTTAATTAATACGATTATTTTTTATTTTTATTTTCTAGAAAAACCTTTTCTCACAGCGCATCTAATTTTGACTTTTAAAGTTAGTCTAATTTCAAAATTCCGTAGCATCCTATCAGTAATTTTCTGATTTATGGCAATTCAGAAATTATTTATGGGTATTCAGAATTTTTTTTTATATTTTACCAACAACTCATTGGTTTCTCCTGGATTTATATTGATTTACAAACAGTCACTTTGTTTTACAGCCTTTCACCCAAGATGTTGGAGATCTTGAAACTTTAAGACTTGAGATACATTTTACTTTCAATTTTATTCGGGTCTACCATGCTTCTATGACATGAAGTTATTGCGAATGAGACTCCAACATATATCTATCTTAGTGACACATTTTAATTTGAATTACTTACAATCTGAAACACATGCGTTCGCTTCCAAAACGAAGCCGACGAAGTTATCGTCGAATCCCTTGAATGCCACCACACTGCTCACCGCCAGAACAGACAGCAGAAGCACTTGCACGTACAGGCTCATGGTCACGGTTTTGTATTCGGTGTATGTTGATTGACTAAAAGAGAGGAATGCTCTTAAATATATTATCAACGTTTCATCTCTTTTCAAATTTATATACTCTTCAAAAACCAGATATTTAAATCAGAAAAACAAGAGTATTAAAAAAAAGAGTATTAGATTTTCAAAAAATCACGTGTTGTTTCATGTTAATTTGTTACTTTGATGACGAACAAATACAAAATGCTCTAACCACTATGCTACCCACGGCCACATAAACCAGATTCTAAGAAACATTACTAGAAAATAAATGATGGAAATGAATATTGTACTAAATTTGAATAAATGCATGTGTAACAGGAAACAGAGTTAGAACTTTAAAATGGAAGAAATCAAAAGAGTCTATGGACTAAAATGGAGACATATTATGATTTCTAAAACTGTTGCTGAATTAGGACCAGCAAAATTAGGGTTAAGTATACCTTTACGGATCCACTTTCCCCGTACATCAGAAATTTTCGACATAATAGAAAAACAGCCACGTTGAAAAGTTAGGCCCAAAATTAACACACGTGTATTTTGGTGCCAGACAGTAAAATAAAATTGACGTATGAAAAGACAGGTTTCCTTCAAAGAGATAGATATAAAATTTTTTTAAAGAAAAAACTAAGCAAAAACTTACATGTAAGAATACTAACCAAATGAGAAATAAAGACAATGCACCTAAGTCAAACAACGCGCGCAAAATGACGTGTTAATATTGAAGCGTTAACACAGAAACAAAAATAGTGACACCACCTAGATTGTTTTATTGTAATTAAACTAAATGATATCATGTTGAAATTAATAAATAAAATAGAGGAAGATAAAATAACATAGAAATATATTTAAAAATTAAAAAGAAAGAAAAACAGCAAGAGTTAAGATAACATAGAAATATACTTAAAAATAAATTTACTTGGATAGCTGTAATCCAAGCAATTATTTCAAATCTGGTTATAATTACTTTGTTTTAAATCCTTATCAGTAGCTAAATCAATGTTTCTTTTTATAAAATTTAAGGTAATATTCCTAAAAATATATAGGTGTAGGTTGCTACACCAGAATGGCATTTTTATAATGTTAATATCAAAGGAGTCTCTTTTATCAAAAATATTACTTTTAGTAGATTATTCTTCCTTTTAATTGAAGGTTTAAAAAGTTTGCTGACTCATTATTGTAATTAGTTTTTAATAATTTCAAATATTGCTGATAATGATTGTTCGTGGAGCATAATCTACTATATTACTAAATATGATTAAGTCATCCATATATTTAAAAAATACCAAGATTCGAAACTGATACTAACATATTCAAAAAAGTGCAAATAGATATCGGCCAAACAGTTACTTGCAGGCCCACCTTGTGGAAGACCTTTAATTTGTTGATAATAAAAGTTATTATGAAAAATATAAGTTTCATTTAGTACTAGTTGAATAATAGAAAGATATTTATCATAATTTATTAATTTATTCAAAGAATATTTGTTATAGGCTATTTTGAGAATTTTAGCCATGTCTCCTATATCTATGGAGTTAAATAAATCTTCAAAGTCATAGGTATGAATAGAGATAATTTTTTACCTTGCATATACTTAATAATATCTATGCTATTCTTAACAATAATAGAATTATCAATATTGTCTAATGTGGATTGAATAATCTTTTGTAGCTTCTTGCCCGGATGTGTAATATAAGTTTTAAAGCCATTCGTTATAGTTCTAAATTTAATAGGATTTTTATGAAATTTTGGAGTTAGGAAAATATGAGGGAATTTAATATCCAAAATATGTAAATCTAGTTTTTTATAAAAAGCAAAAATTCGATTAAAAATTTCTGTATTGTTTGAATTAGATTTTTTATTCTATGGAATCCAAATGAGAAACCTGCAAAATATGAAATAAATACTCCGATTCATTTCGAATATCACGTGGCAAAGCTCGTCACTTTTAATACATGCCTCAAGCTCAGAATTTGTCATTTGCACTTGGTGGTTTGTTCAAGAATGTCAAAATGCCGAATTTCACTTAAGTTTGTTCAACGAAAAATTAGTTTTTTCCTGTGCATTATAAAAAAAGGAAGAGAAAGCTGTAATGTTGAGAAGGAATCATGGCTTATAGACATGAAACAACGATTCGACGATAAACTGTCCAAATTTTGAGAATGCTGCAAAAAAGCAATTTTTTTTCTTAACCAAAACTACTTAGCAGATGTCAATAAATGGTGTACGAAAAGTCTAAGAAGAAGCCTGGGACTATTAGATGCTGAATCGCTACGATTGTGGAAAACAAGAGTTCCCCTTATGCTGTTAAATAAGGCGCTTTATACTACGTACTTCACTCAGCTCGCTTGGAGATTGGACACGGAGGAAGTGATACATTATTACATACCTAGGGAAAGTAGGTAATAATTCTCGTATTCCAAACTTTTCCGGCATTATAAACCATTCTATGGAATACTGGAGTTTCACACTTTGCCGTTAACATGTAGAAGAAAAGCGGCCCAGTTATCATGAGAGCTCTGGAATTATTGGATCTGAAAACTGTCGATTTTGGTGGCATGTTACTTTTGATGAGTAAAGATCTGCTAAGAGCAGGTTTTCCGAAACAGATTCCAAAAGGAGATTGCGGGAGAGGGGGGGGGAGTGTTATAAAAATTTCCGGTTTTTGAATGGACTAACAGAACTTAACATGTTTCTTCTGTTGAGTACAGAGAACAGATTTTGTGTTAATCGACTTCCGTGAATATTAGTGGGCGTTACAGATAAGAAAAAACTCCTTCTTTGAAGTATTAGATTGACAGAATTGTAAGTTGGTTATCAAGTTACTTTTGTTGTATAGTGATCTTTTGGGAATTGGGTTAGAGGAAATTAACTCTCAAGGAGAATTGCGAGTCTTATGATGGTGTTACCCCAGATAAAAAGAAATTCCCGTTTTTGAACAATGGCACCCCTACAGACTATAACTTTTGCAAGCACGTTACTCTTATTGAGAAGAAATCCACTAAAAATGGGATTTAAGGAAATTGACTACTAGGATTGGAAGGAGGGATATACAGGGGCGTAAATGATAAATATATTTCGGTTTTAATAATTGATGTCCTGTCTTTCGAAATCAAAAGGTGAGAGCCCTATTTTTTCAATACCTTCGAAAGCTTAATGTTAGGACTTAGATAGCAATGGCCTTAGAAAAATGTATAGTGTTGAAATTGCATGACATACCCAGCAAATCAATAGTTATTTAGCTTTTATCATGTGTTTTGTGGCTTTGTTCAGCGTTATACTTACTTTTTAATATAACTGTGTTCGTTACTTAAATTGTACAACTGAAACAGAGGCTACTTTATTTACACCCGACTTCAACAATGCTCAGATGCCTCTTTCTAAAATTTAATTTTAATAAAAATAAAGCATACTAAGGACATTTTTAAAAAACTGAGTGCACACCCATACATGCCCACACTCATATATGCACACACCCACACACGTAAACATATATATAAACAATAGAACCTCATTGCTTTGGACTTATTGGAGAGATTTCGAATAAATAAAATAAAATATAAACTGAACCAAGGTCCATATATAGATGAACACTCGAAGCTAAGAATTAACTTATAGGTAAAGAAGATATCAATCATTGGCATGGCCAAGTAATTTTAGCGCGTTTTTCACATGTTGTATTTTACAATAATGCAACTAATGCACTTTTTACTAACAGAAAGTGGTGTTGTACTGTACTATAAAAAAAAAAATTTAAATATGATTCGGCTTATCTAGGGCACAAATGTGACCAAATGCCGAAAACCCGAGGTCAACTGGTTGCTTATTGGCTGAGAAAAAGGTACGACAAAATATGGAACGAAGACGAAATTTGCGTCCTAATAGCGCTTTTGTTCCACTACGTGAAAAACGCGCTAAAAATGCGTATTTTGTAAAGATAAAAAACAAATGCTTTCAGTTATATAAAGGAAAGAATTTTTTCAAATGTATATATGACTTAACATGTCTTAGGAAGAAAACAAATTGCCTATAATTTGGCGGTCCTACACGCTCTCGCTGGCTGGCTAAAAAAATCTTATCTTTTTCCTGCTACTTTCCTTAAGCATTAATTTCAGAATCAATTTTCTGCACCCAAAGTATTCGTAACAATGCGGTTTCATATCTCCTTCATTTCTGCTCACTTAACATGGCCTTTTATTTGGGTTTATTCATCACGAATTTCTCACCACATCAAACCTCGTCTGATTTCACGAGCTCAGAATAATAATAATTTTCTGTGTAGATTAAATGAGTATTGAATTAATCCAAGAATATTTAAATGAGCGAGTAAGTCTGGCCTGCTTCGTGCCATCGAGAATGAGGTAGAGTACCCAGCGAACCTTCATTATTTCACTGAGAATAAATAAATATACAATCAATTTTTTTCATAAAATTGAGCCCTATTATTCTGATTACAAGTACAATGAATCATTACTCTACTCATCCTGATAGCCTTCGAAAATAGTAAAAAAGTCTTACCTGTCGGTCTTTCGGCTTGGTCTGTAAGGAATTCAAACTGAAGCTTGTTCTTAAATAGGGATGAATACTAAAAGTAAACGTCATACCAGCTGTATGTAAAGTAAGTAAATGTCATAACAGCTGAAAAGTTTTTATTTCATTTCAAAAGGAATTTTTCCGTGTGGCCATTGGCTTTGATATTATCCGAAAATAGTTTCGTTTGCGAGAGTGGGCGTACGAGGCGGGAATTTCTTACGCAGTGTTGCCAGCTCTAATGTTATTTTAATTGAAAAGTATGAAATGGCCATAAATCTTATATGAAGAGCAATTCTTAATAGTAGCGTATTTTCTATCTGTGTCCATTTGATTATAATGCATCTTTAATGCTTCATGTTTCAAAATTCAATATTCTCGAATAGGAAAAGCCAGATAAAAACATCACGGTGGCTTCTTCAAAAAAAGGGGGTTCATTGTGAGTCAACTCGAATTGATAGACCAAAGACTTCCAAAGATAGAGTATTAAAGGAAGGATGCGGATGGATCAGCCATGAAATTGGATTTAGGTTAGACGTTTCACAAAGCCCCTTGAGATGATGGAAGGGTTGAGACTGCAGCACACTCTAAAAAGAAGAAAATCATCCCGTTAAGGTAGCTAGAAAAAAATGATCCAAACTTGTCTCACCGTGACATCAATTCGTCGATGAGCAATTGTTCCTGTCTTCAACTTGGCACAACCGTGTCCTGCGGTGTATCTATTGTCTATTGTTACCGCTGTTGCATCTCCAGGAAACTGCAACGTCAACAGAGAGAAACAGCTCCCAACTGTTGCCTGTTTGAAAGAATTCTATTTTGAGTAATAAGTACGTAAGGTAATAATGATGATTAAAGAAATTTAATTCAATAAAAATTAAACATCAAAATGCAAGTAATACATGTTTGTATATATATATATAAGTGAAATCCGTTATTTCATAGAATAACTAAGTATTTCATGAAATAACTAGACAAGTCAGTTAAAGTACATAAAATTATTGAATTCTACGATTTATAACTAGGTATTCTATAAAATAACGATTATTTGATCATTAAAGTATAAAATATGGCACTAGAAAGTTCTTTAAAACGGTTCTAGATACTTTCCGATTAAAAACAAGAGATGGCCGAAACTTGCTTTAAGCAGGGAAGGGGTTACACACTAAATATCAATTCCATGTTAATCCTATGGTGCAATTTATTGATGATAAGGGGTTGGTATTTGTAGGATCGATAGAAAAACCTGTTTGGTTAGGAAGTACAAGGACCCGACCCTCCGAGGACCTCCCCTCCTTCCTGGACAGCATTTTGCCAAAAGCTCAACACCTGAGCCTCTCAGTCCGCTCGGACCTAGCTCATCCGATCCTTCTGGCTCCATTGTATATTCGCTCCAAAGTTTTTGCTCATAGGGTTATTTCTAAAAAATATATTTCAACGTTTTAAATTTTTTAAAACTTTTTTAAATCTGTAATATTTTGAAATGTATTTGAGTCTCTGCTTTGAGATTTGAACCACAGGTTCCACTCGGTAAGTCGGTAAGACCCATCCATTTATCTTCTTAGCCCTCTATTGGTAAGCCTAGGCGGGCTCCAGCACTAAAATATCATTTTCCCATATTATTCCTATGAGTTTGGGTAAACATTTTGCCTCCTTTGGAATAGAGCTAGGGTCTTGATATTTGGATGTTCGATAGTCGTCATATCGTCGAGAAATCGACCACCTCAGGTGCTCCCCCTCTGCAGGGCTATTTCCTTTATATCTCCAATCCTGGGCCACCTTGGTCATCCGTACCTGCCTGATTCGATTGATATCCCTATGAGATTTCTGTACAAATAATTTTATTGCAATAATCTCCTATGTCCCCCCCCCATTTCACATTTTTAAAGTATTTTACATTTTTTAAAATCCACATCTCTCCAAGGATTTTTTAGTCTCTGCTTTGAAACTCGAACCATGGGTTCTCCTTGTCGAGCTACGTCTTTTTGTCAAATTTTTTCTATGGTAGTGGGCCAAAGGGGGCTTCGTCACTAAAATTAAAACTCCCATGTAAATTTTTCGAGAGATTTTAGCTATTTATGATCAAAAATAACTTTGAAATAGTTTATTATGAAAAATGGTATTTTAAAGTATGAAATTATACTTTAACTGACTTGTCTAGTTATTTCATGAAATACCTAATTATTTTATGAAATAACTGAACTACGCACTTAAATGGCAACATATATATATGTGTGTGTGTAATAATTTCCTCTAGCATCCTTTTAAATTACTTTTAATTCTTTAGTGTAGTCCTTCAGGATTAATGCGTTAACTTATTTTAACTTGTCTGATTGCATTATTTTGATTTTAAACGTAATCAAATAGTAAGTTTGCGTCAGAAACTCACTCCCGTCAGTTTCTGACCAATCATCGTTTCGGTTAGAATTGAGTCATGTGACCTTCACAGCCAGTATAAAAAGCAAGAGTTCTTTATGCTCGCTCTTTTGGTCTGTTTGTCATCACTATGTAAACGCTACCACTTGCTTTCTCAATGTCGCTTGTGTCTGCTTACATGTTCATACAAAATAACAGACAATACAAATGTGATTCTTTGTTTATGTTACGTGGGTCGAAATAAAAACTTTGAGCATTAATTTTCAAGATATTTCCTGAAACCAGACATCAGCAATCCAAATATAACTCCACCGGCTAACGCTTACAAATATATATATATATACAGTGTGTCCAGCCTTAATGTAACCTAATAGCTGATTCCCCCCCCCCCCCGAACTGTTCGGTTTAGATATGTAATTCCAATTTGAAAAACTTTTTAAAAGCGTAAAGAATGTTTTTACGTGCTTTTCGAACAAAAAAAAAAAAAAACCCCATTTAGAAAAAATTACAAAAATTAAATTTTTATATGGTCCCCAGGTACTATCTCTTATACACTCATGTCCATAAATTAAGGATAATTCAGAATCACCACAGAAATTGAACTCTGAAATAAAAATTTCACCTGTAGAATTATCACACACATCTTGAAGAAGAATATGCAAATTACAGGAAACCACCAGATGGCGCGGATAGTACGTCACAATGACGAGAGTGTAAGAGAGGGGTATATAAGGAATGGTGGCAAGGAAGTAAAATTGTTCACAGGCACTTTAAAAACCTTTCAGTGCAATACCCGCATAGGTATAGCACAAAGGAAGCATTTGGATGATTTTTTACGTGGTAGAATTATCGGATGACTGGAATGTGGACCTACCCAGGTGGAAGTATCCGAGGAACTTGCAATCGCCCAGAGTGTCGTCTACAGGCTTTTGCAACGATTCCAAAATGATGGTAGTGTGAGTAGATGTTAAAGCACAGGTCGCCTCCGAGTTACAACGCCGAATGAGGACCGGTATTTGGCAGTTACTGCCAAAAGAAACAGACGGAACACAGCATCAGATCTATCTCGTCAGCTCTCTTCAGCTACCGGTACGACAGTTTCAAGGCAGACCGTGTACAAACGCTTAGGGCACATTGGTCTATATGCTCGTAGGCCTGTCAAATGTGTTCTCCTCACCGCAACTCACTGTCGACTGCGATTAACCTGGAGTGGAGAGCATGCATTGTGGACACCACAACAGTGGTCTTGTGTGATGTTTTCCGACGAGTCCAGGATTAGTTTGCAGTCTGATTCCCGCCGGACTTTCATATGGAGAGCGCCAGGTACCCGTTACCACCAAGAGAACACCATTAAACGACACCGTTACGGTGTTGCAAGATGGCTCGTTTGGGGAGGAATTATTCTTGGTTCCAGAACTGACCTGCATGTTCAGACTGTAACGATGGCAGGCCACATCTATCAGGATGTCATTCTGAAACAATATGTACGTTTGTTTCGGGGTGCCAAGAATACTGAATTTCTGTTTATGGACGACAACGCCCGCCCTCACAGTGCAAACATTATAGACGAATGCCTTCAATCGGAGGATATCACACGTATGGATTGGCCAGCATGCTCACCGGACTTGAATGCAATAGAGCATGTGTGGGATATAATTGGCCGACAAATTGCAGCCCTTCAACCCCCTCCCACCCGTCTACCGTAACTTCGGAGGGCATTGCTTGATGAGTGGTGTAATATTCCCCAAGATCAGATTGATAATTTGATACTCAACATGCGTAGGCGTTGTAAGGCCTGTATTGCATCGTCCGGGAGACATACTCCGTAATAACCATTGTGGTGGCTGGGTCCTTTCTCGGACCCCTCTCACTCCACCCGGCGCGTCTCTAAGTGTGGGAGGAAACATATCATCACAACAAAAGCCATAATAACAATTATATTTATTCAGGACTGACAAACACATAAACAATCACAAGTTTAATTATAAGTAGAAACCTAGGATTGATTCCCTAATACGTCGATTAATCCTAATACTCAAATCTAAGTAATCTCAGCTATCAGAATGGACAAGGAGACGAACGCTTGCTAACCTCAGGTCGGTACTGAATCTATTTTCTTCAATGGTTAATCTAACAATTTACTCTTATAATTTATGTGTATCAAACGCGTGTGAAGTAATTCACCGACGATACGTACGATACAGCTTGGCAACTCCTTCTCTCTTACAATTATAAAATCTAGACTTTATATAGTCGAACTAATTAGCATATGACTATCTCGTGTTTTTCCTGAAAAGGCCGTGAAATAGTGTAAATGCTAGCGCAAAGTTTCCCAAGAAGATTAGAATTGAAATCCCGCGAATATCCCCGTCACAGCCCCCTTCAAGAAAAAAAACGGGATTTATAAAAGGGTCTTAATGGCCCGATATAAATTACGTTGAAAAATTTAAGTCATAAGCGACCTAGACATCTTAAACTTTAGTTTAGCATTAACTTTTATATAACAATACGCTAAAAAACACTCAAAACTACTAGCTCAAATTTTAATCACTACCATTTTTACCACTTTTACATTCATTATATAAGATGTACCCCATTTGGGCGAGGACCAAAGAAAAACCTCCACTGGAGGGAAAAACCCGGCCGTACACAACCCGTAAACTTAAATATATTAAACATATCCTGGGTTAACATATCTTTATCTTCAACACAAAATCTTCAAAACATCAGGGTCAGTCACCCTGAAATGAGAACTGGATCAGTGGACGTACAAAAAAAAATTCTTTTGAACTCTATATACACACAACAACATTTAATTCACAAATATTTAAATTGTCAATTACTTTACAAATTTCATCTGGTTTCAGAAAAACTCCCATTCCAATCGCGTAGCGCTGTTAGTGTTATGGTTTATTTCCTCTCTACGCCGCGAGTCCCAAAAACCAGATATATACTAATATACACTTTAATATGCTTATATATACACAATTATATACAATTTTCAAAACATTAAATATAAACAAACAATACAATGAATTCTCGCACCCTTAGCCAAGCCTTTACACGTAGGAAACAGATGTAAACATACATATGCTTTCCACAATTTAGAACATATTTAGATATACAAAAGTTCATTTACTCAATGTAGTGTTACTTTTGCACTTAGTCAAAATTAACAAAACAAGACTTGCTCCATGCAAAAATTCACCCGACTGCTTGTCAGTAAAAATATAAATGAAACAATACAACCTGGCTAATATCTTGTTCCTCCTCGTTCTCTGATGTCTCCAATCTGCACCTCCAGCGATGTGGACCTTCTGCTTCGTAGACTCTCCTCCGGTTCCTGGCGACCTGGTCTGTATTGTCGGCGACTCCTCAGGTTATAGTGGTGGTCTCGTCCTTCTTGGTCTCTTCTAGATCGGGTGGATCCTTCCTGGTCTGGCAATGATTCTACTGGCGATCTTGACCTGGCTTTCCCATGAACTTCTCTGCCTTCTCTGGAATTGTTTGTGGACATTTTCTGTTGCCTCCGTCTTGGTTGTTGACGATCTCTTTCTGGAACTTGTCTACAGTGGCGATCTTCTATTCTGTGCCTTTTTCATATCTGTTCAGTCGGTGCGATGGAGGACGGGAGCCTTCGCTTGTTGACCTCTCTGTAAATGGGTGTTCTTTTACTCCTCGGCCCCTCTGGAAGTGATTCTGGTTTTTTTCTTTTCCACCTTCTTGAGTGTTGGTTCTTCCTTTTCTTCTGTTGCCTCACTTCAGACAGTGATTCTGTGATCGCCCTCTTACACCGCCTTTTGGTCAGCTCGGGTTCGCTCCTCTCCTTTCTCTGATTACTTTTATTCCCTACACTGATCGTCTCTTGCCTCTCCTGTATCTGTCTTCCACCCAACTCATTACTCCTAAAGCCCTGTGATCTATCCAACCTATATCGACTATCCTCAAAACTACTCGACTGATTCTCGGATCCTCTACTAACTGAACAATCAACCTCCACTACACCTTCATCACTTTTTCTCTGATAGTAAATTCGCACTTGATCTATATTGAATGTAGTTTTTCTACCTGCCTTCCAAATTACAACATTATTGTTTTTAACACTCACGACTCTATATGGACCTTCAAACTTTGGACAGAATTTTGTTACCACCTTTTTACTGGCAGAACTTATAGGATGAGTTTCGATCAACACTAAATCATCAACATTAATGTTAATTTCGCGTCTCCTCTTATTGTAATACTTCGCCAACTTTTCCTGTTTTTCTTCGTAATCTGTCTGGCTTCCTCAAACACCTTTTCAATATTCCCAACCACAAATTCTGCACCATCCGTCACCATCACAAGTTTTTGAAACGGGGTAATAAGTTTTCTGCCCAACAATAATTCTTCTGTGGTCTTTCCAGTGGTTTCGTGAACTGCCGTTCTTAATGCATACGCGAATTCACTTAGAAACTTGTCCCAGTTTTCGTGATTATAATTTACAAAAGAAGCAATCATTTGAAATAAATCGCGATTAACTCGTTCCGTTCTATTTGATTGAGGTCGATACACAACTGTTTGGACATGCTTTATATCTAATCAATTACTTAAATGCTCAAAAACTTCGGATATAAATTGGGGACCATTTTCGCTAATTAGTTTTATTTTAGCTCCATATCGCGAAATATAATTTTCGAACATGGTATTGGCGATTATTTTTGCGGACGCCTTTCTGAGGGGTATTATTTCCAACCACTTCGTAAAATGATCCGTTATCACTAAAATATACCTATATCTTTCAGATTCGATGCTGGGTAGGGTCCTAACAAATCTAATGAAACTATTTCATTTGGATAATTAGTTACGATCGGTATTAAATGACCAGCCGGTAACATGTTCTTATAGTTAAATTTCTGGCACGTATCACATGTCAAAACATAAACATGTATCTCCCTTCGCATATAAGGAAAATAACAAGCATCCTTATCACGTAAACATGTTTCCTAATTCTGAGGTGTCCAGCCTTAGGCTTATCATGAAATTCGTGCATTATCGCACCTCGCATTGAGTTTGGAATATATACTCTCATTTCTCCGAGAGAGGATGCGTACTTCGCATAAAATAACAAGCCGTCGATTATTTTGAAATCCTGAGACCAGTTTCCACAGACTCCTGCATTTACCGTACTGTCATCGGGGTTTTGTAAATAACGATAAATGTGACCCAGCTCAGGGTCCTGCCTTTGTTCAGCAATCAATTGCTCCCTTGACGAAAGTACCAAATCTCTAATTACTGCACAAGCTATATTGCTATCGTCAAAAAATTCTACGATTTTCGTATTTAAAACATCAATTTCTACATTCTCCTCAACGATTTTGATTTCTTCTATTTGCGAATCCGGAATCGCTAATGACTTTTCCTCGAAATTCATGGTAATCTTCGAGTTTCGTATAAAATTGATACCTAAATGCATGGATATTCGAGATCCGCTAATATATGAAAATGCCACTTTTTTGTAAATTCTCTTATTCGTATCTCTAATTCTATCGTCCCTACATTGTTCCAACAGGCACCCTGAGCCATTATAACTTTTGCATTTGATTTTTTTATTGGCTTATACGAAAAATATGTCCGATACGTTTCTTCAGAGATGAACGACTTCTCGGCCCCAGTATCCCATAATGCCTTAGTGAAGATATCATTCACTAAAATGGGCACGTACGGAAATTCTACAGGGGACATCCGTAAAGCCGAAACCCTTATAGGAGGTTTCTCATGAACATGCAATCGATCTTGATTTCGAACGCTTAAAAAGTTTAATTTTTTATAACTACTTCTATTCCGTGATTATTCGACCCCGTTCAAAAGTATCACTCAGACCCCTATTTCGATATTGATTTAGTTCACCACGATTCTAGAATTCGCGATCATTCCTATCAATACGGTTCCTGTTCTCGAACCCTAGATTATCATGGTTCCTCTGGGGTCTCGTCTCATAAGAAGTTCTATAATCATATCTCCTATCATTTTGACGTTCGATCGACTACCCCAGTATCTCTCCAATTTCTACTTGTACGACCTTCGGTAGACCTCCTACTGACATCCCAAACTCGTCTTTCACTATTATTATTACTCGAACCCTGATTGTCTCTCCTCAAATATCTATTCTCGTACTTCGTTATCATCTGAAGTAACTGCAATTGAGTAGTTGGATTTCTAATCTGTATATATTCCATCAATTGTGGTTCCAAACGGGCAATAATGTGGTCGATTAAATTGTTTTCCGACATATTTAGCCCCAACCTTTTATGTATTTTGAGTAAGTCATAGAGGAAATCAGAAGGAGCCTGACTGTGACCCTGATACGACGAATAGAACCTGACTTCCAATTCAGTCTTATTCCTAACCACCTGGAAATTTTTTGTGAAAGCTTCTTCTAATTGCGCGAAATCCGTAGCATTCCTTTCACTATCAAAGACCCGAAGACCTCATACCAGTCCAACGCACGTCCTCTGAGACGCCCTTTGAGATAAGAACATGCCAAATTGTTAGGTACCTCGTAAAACTTAACATTACAATCAATATATTCCAAAAATTCCGCTATATTCTCAACTTCTGAAAAGCAAATATCAGGCAAGATCCTAAAATTGGATCCGACTCCCATCTCGGGGTTAAGGGAGATATGTTCTGAGGACAAACCCGTTGGGTGCCATGTGGTGACTGGGTCCTTTCTCGGACCCCGCTCACTCTGCCCGGCGCGTCTCTAAGTGTGGGAGGAAACATATCATCACCAACAAAAGCCATAATAACAATTATGTTTATTCAGAACTGACAAACATATAAACAATCACAAGTTTAATTATAAGTAGAAACCTAGGAGTGATTCCCTAATACGTCTTTTAATCCTAACACTCAATTCCAATATTCAAATCTAATATTCAATTCTAATATTCCCGTCTAGTAATCTCGGCTATCAGAATGGACAAGGAGACGAATACTTGCTAACCTCAAGTCGGTACTGAATCTATTTTCTTCAATGGTTAATTTACAATTTACTCTTATAATTTATGTCTATCAAACGCGCGTGAAGTAATTCACCGACGATACTTACGTCACAGCTTGGCAACTCCTTCTCCCTTACAATTACAAAATCTAGACTTTATATAGTTGAACTAATTAGCATATAACTATCTCGTGTTTTTCCTGAAAAGGCCGTGAAATAGTATAAATGCTAGCCCAAAGTTTCCCAGGAGCAGAGGCGGATTAAAGTATTTGCAGGCCCCTGGCGGTAAAAGGTTTGGGCCCATGGGCTCAAGAATAAAAAACTAGTGAAAAGAGTCGCTTTCTTTAAATTCTCAACAAAAAAAAGTGTATTGGAAAAATTAAAACTCAACGGCTAAAGAAAAGTCTTTCTTCACTGTATGTAAAAAAAAAACACTGAAGAACTTACATTTTTCCAATACAAGTTGATTTTTTTTGTCAAATTCATCAAATATTTTTGTCACATCTATTTTGTCCAAAACATTTTGTTCTATATACAGGGTGGTCCCGAATTCCTGGTACAAACTTTAAGAGTAGGTAAGTAACAATGTAATATTAATTGTATAGGAATGCATGGGCGCAAGTGACGCGGTGAGGCGCAAACACCAAAAACAAGAGACGAAAGGAAAAACAAAGTGTTTATTGAAAGTGCCGTTGACAAGTGTAATATTTACAGTAACTGTTCGCAAATGTTCAGTATACGAGCTGTGAAGTCCAGCTGCAGTGCACATTGCTGTTCCACACACTGGCATTAGGAGACGACAGTCTGCAGGACTCAAAGCTTGTACTCTCTGAAAATGGAAGAGGTGTAAGCGATTTTCGTTTAACACTCTACAGATTGTCTGATGATTCACACTTACGTGATGAGCAACAATTCTTGTACTTGACTCTGGTTTGTCAGCGACAACGTTCAGTATGCTATCTTCCAGGCCTGGACTGTGTACAGCTTTTCGTCGACCAGCATCATGTCTGGTGTGGTGGAATGAATTTGTTTCGAGTTGACGATGTAACCGCTGAAAAACTCTGTGATTTGGCATTCGTCGATCAGAAAACTGCGACGAGATACATTCGCCGTTTAGCTCTGCCATTACCATTTGCACGACCGTTCATGTAATGCATGTCTGCTTTTTCAATGCACGTAAAGTCTCGCGTAATAGACGTCAGCACAATTGCGAAGGGAGCTTTCTCCTACTGAGAGGCATCATGTTGAATGACAGCTAAACATCTACTGCCCCCTACCGGCAATGCAACCAACCGATAACTCCATTTGTCTTTTATTTAACTTCCCCTATTAGCACCTCACCACGTCACTTGCGCCCATACATGCCTATATAATAAATTATTGTTACAATGTCCTATATCTACCCTTAAAGTTTGAACCATGAATTCGGGACCACCCTGTATAATATGGCATTGTTGTTCATTTTGTCTTTTCTCCCATAGTACTTAATTTTTTTTAAACAAAAAGAGATCTTTCCCCTGATGCATTCTAAAAGATACCTTTAAAGATGCATCTAAAAGATACCTTTGATTCAAATTTTTCGATAGGTACATGTGGCGCTAGTTGCGCCACGTGTAGGATGTGAATCAAGTTTACTACAAATACGCACAGATTTGACGTAGTGAGTTGTTGTTATTTCAAAATGACTTTGAGACGACGGATAAGAGTTTGAACGGGAGGTTGTGTAATAGAGCTAAAAAAAAAGGTGATATTGTGGAAAGACTTGGAAGGAATATATCCACTGTGCGTTATTTTTGGCAGCAGTGGTCCAGGGAAAGCACTACCTCAAGAAAACTATAGTTCAATCACGCACAGGTCACCACTGACAGAGATCACGATATTCACCACGTGTCTGGGAAGCGTAGTGCATCTACATCAGAAATTACAGTTTTTCCGTCACGAGATTGAAACAGTGAATTGTAACATCAATCGTTTAAGAAGTAGATCCCAGCCAGACGCCCTGTAGCTTTCATACCATTATCTCTAAATCATTAACATCTGTGATTTCAGTGGTGTCATTGGAGAGTGGAGTGGTGATGTGCTGCGTTCTCTGATCAAAGCTGTTTCTGTCTTGGTGCCAGAGAGGCAGTAGTGTAACAGAGAATATTAGGGTCCACCTGGAAAGTCAGGTTTGAAGCTCCAAGCCATACTTGATGTAAGGCAGGCTATGGGCCTCTAGAATAATGGTCCAGCCCCACGATGCGGGTGTTGAGAACGCACTACAGCGATGGCTGTATATTGATTAGAAGAAGGCCATGTCAACGCCTGCAAAAACTATTTCTGTCACCTAGATACATTGGGCCTGTACCTACAGTTATGGTCTGGTGTGAGCAATTTTCTTTGATTGATGGAGCACTCTCAAGGTTAATTCATACATCTTGACTGCAAACTAGTACGTCAGTCTGGTGATTCAAACTGTTGCACTGCGATTCATAAACATTCAAAGGGTGCTTTCCAACAGGATATCCTGCTCCCTAATCTCTGTTGTAATTCAACAGGCTCTATATGGTGTCAACGTGTTACGTTGGCCTGCTAGATCACCAGATCATTCTCCAATCGAGCACGAATGTTACATCATTGGATTTCAATGTCAACTTAATCCACAATCAGAATTAAACAACCTTATACTAACCGACCAAGAGCAACATTCATACAATTCCATCCTACAAACCGACCTCCGGTACCAATACGACATATGGCATGCACTTTTGCATGCTTGCATTTAAAATTGGGGCGGTTACACCGGTTTTTAATGCATTATCATTTCACAGTTGAAATGGCTCTATTCGCGCTTACATTAACTTGTGATTTAGAAACTTTAATCAATTAAATATGTTACCTATGCATTTGCATAGGTAGCCGATTGCCGATTTATATTGCCAAAGTTTAATTAGTCGACAATATTTTTTTTCTGGTGTTGGGACTTTTTTTTACATCAATGCACACAACAGTAATTAAGCACGGCTGTGAACTGAAAATGGACTTGTTTGATTTGAATAGTATTCCTTTGTTTGAAATAAAATTGGGCAAAAAAAAAATCATGTGAAAAATTTGTACAGATTGCAACAATATAGATATATGGGGAAAAGATGGCTAGGGCTGATACACGACTCAAATACGAGGAAATAATTGGGGTTGCAATATCGGTTCAAGTTCTTTTTGTTGTAAGTTGAATTTATAAGTGGAATCCATCAAGCTTGGGGCCCCTTCTAGCGCTGGGGGCTCCTGGCGGCCGCCAGGTCCACCACCCGCTTAATCCGCCTCTGCCCAGGAGGATTAGTATTGAAATCTCGCGAATAGTCCCGTCACACCATCATACTAACCATGCTATACTGTTTTTTGTAAATAGGTTCCTTTTTTGAAATTTGCTCCAGGATCCCAATTTTTATTAATTATGTCAAACATATAGCATCTTTTTTGCTCGTTACCTTTTGTTTAATAAATAGAGTCAAATTTGTTTTGCTTCTGTCTCTTTCTTTGCCTGAACTTCATTATCCTACACACAAAAACAAACACAAAAAGTTTCATTTTATTACGATAAGAACTAACTGAGTTAGGTAACTTTGAAAAACATGCATTTCATTCATTTTCTCCGCCATTTCCAAGAAGCTATTAAGGGGCCTTCTCCAAAGTGAAATTAATTGGAACTCTGCCAGGAAACTTTCGCTCTTGCACATCACTCTTCTGTAAGTCGTTTTTAAATTTAAAAGTACACACATTACGTAAATAATACAATAATTGAGAAATAAAATTTATTCTGTGTATGTGTAAAACATAGACAAAATAAAATATTTTGGATGAAGAAAGCATTTCAACAGCAATTCCAAGAAAATAGACTCATTTGCTGCAACTTCAGACTGCTTTGCTGCGGTACTGATCATTGTGAACGTAAAAAATCTGTAGTGTAGTCGCTTGCAATTGCATACAGTCGTATTCTAATATTACGAATTCTAGTATGGGAGAACGAGATGTACAGAAATGAAGAATACTGCGAAATTGTACTGTTGTATGGGCAGTGTAATCGAAATAAGAGAGAGTGGCAAGACTTTATGCCATTAACTTTCCCAGTCGAAGACATCCCTTTTATTGTACAACTGACCGTGCTGTTCACCGCTTGTATAAAAGTGGGAGCTGTTTTAATCTTTTCGGTACAAGTTGTATTTCTTTAATTTAACTTTTATTGTTTTCCATACAGCAATACAAATTATCAATCTATGACGTTTACTATGATGTTTTAATATTACTATGATGTTTTTCTTTTGCTCTTTCTGTATATCAGCGTTTCTCAAACTGGGGGCATGATGATGCTACAAAAGAGGCCCGAGCATATCGAAAATAAAAGATTTTTTTAAAAAAAATAACTGCAATGTGAAAAGTAAAACAAAATACTTTTTCTGACATAATTAAGAAATACATATTTACACTGATGTAATTTATATGTATCATCTGGCGATATTAAGTCATCAAAAATAAAAGCTTCAATCTTTGATCATAAAACCAAATAAAAAAACATTTTGTTTGAATTGCTGGAATTTCACGATGAAATATTTTTTTTTATTAAGTTTTTTTTAAAGCTAAAATACGACTCTTTCTGAGAAAAAACATAACCCAAATTCAGAATCAAAAAAATTTTAGGAAGATAAAAAAATTCATCCCTGCTATCATTATTGAAATACTGTACATTAGCCGAAAAAGCAAAGAAAGGCTGAATTCACTTTTCATCCCTGATCGAGCAAGGGTAGAACCCGCTGAAAGAAATAATGCATATTACTCATGAAAGCGAAAGAAAGTTTGAGAGAAGAGATGAACATGGAAACGCGAAAGGAAAACTTTCAAATGCTTCTTAAAGAACTTTAACTAAAATATAAAGCCATAAGTGTACCAGGACACACTGCGCCCTGTCAAAAAGATACAAGCAAAAAAAAGTTCAACATGCTATTTATCAATCCTCAAAAGGCAATAAAATTACAATAACTTGAACAAAATATGACAGTTTTGCCTGCAAATAACATTTCTGTAATATTAGTGGAAAATGTCTGTGATTTGTGTCCTTTATTAAGGTCATGCACATTTGAATCATTTGAGGTATCCGACTACCCTAGAATTGTGAATTTTGCAAGGAATTGCCAAATTTTCTTAATGATTTTATTTTATGGGTCATTTTATTAGCTTTATAAAAATACTAAGTGGATAGTGTATCATTTTCCGTTCACTAGAACAAAAACTACAAGTGTTTTAGTAAAAGTAGATGTCTTACTTTAATCAAAATGTCACACTTTCAAACGTGCTTTACTCGAAATGTGATTTTTTGAAAATAATCAAACGGGGTCAGTGATTGCTAAAAAGGTTTTGAACATAATAAACTGTGTGTACATTTTTTTCCCTGTAAGTTCTGTATAATAGTAGAAGTTTTTTAACTTTCAGATTTATTAATCACTGTTTTATTACAAAATTTACAGTCCCTTATGTGAATATAATCACTGTTTTTTTAAGCACAATTTCATATAATAACTGAGAGATAAAGTTCTCTAGCTTTTGTAAAAAAGAAAAGATCTATTATCTTGAAGATCATTTCAAAAATGAATAACATAGCAACACATTAGATTGAAAAAAATTGAAAATTTCTTCATAAACCTTTGGTTCAGAATAGACCGCGTTTATGCTACTTTTTGTTAATTTTTATCTATTTTTTCACATTTTAGTAATAATAATTTATTATTCTCTTCTTAATTTTAGCACATTTTTCTTAAAATGCACTTAACAAATCTGAAAATAACAAAAAAAATCCCCTATATTCTTTTTTTTAAAAAAAAAAAAAATTGTCGCAATCAGTCGGATACCTTAAGTTCAGTTTTATTGGATTTTTTTCTCAAATTATCAAAGAAAAATTGAAAAGTTCTTGAAAGTAGGTCAGTATACATTCTCTTAGTTAAGTTACTCACTGGAATTACGATTTTTATCGTGTACACTAAAAATAATTATTAAAAAAGGATTGGGATGATTGGGTCACCTCGCACGATCATTAACGTTTGTATCGAGTGCGCGCCTCCTAAAGGATTAAAACATTTTGAAGTCTCTCGCTTTATAAATATTAAAAATAACACAATTATTCTTCATCGGAATTTTATATTCTTTTTGATTATTTAACATTAATTCTAATTGCTAATTCTGTGAGGCTTAAAATTACAGTTAATCGAAAAATATTTACAATATAACTATTCATTTAAAAAATTCATTTTACATTTTTGTATACATTGTCGTGCACTTGGTTTTATTCTCCTTGCAATTAAGCTATAAAATCATGAATAACGTTTTATTTTCCAAAAAAGAACTCGTGGAAAGGGTGGGTACTTCAGCCAGTATACTTTTAACTAGCTTTCATGGCCCGGCGTTGCACGGGCTTTCTCTACTTTTATAAATTTTCCGTTCCCTTCACAAAAGCAGCATGACCAATATTCTTTTTCGAAATTACTTTGGCTTCCATGTTTTCCCCCCTACGCTAAGCCCGGCGTGGCACGGGCTTTTACCGAGTGTATAACTTAATCCCCATGAGAGCTTCCTCTTTCCCTCATGGTGCCAGAACTTCTGTGTGGGTGTGTACACGTACGATGCGAGTGCATGGCCCGGCATTTCTCGGGCTTTCTCGTTTCCAAAACAATGTCATTAAATTTCCCATTCTCGAAATTTGTTAACTTCTTTTCGTTTTGAGACGGGTTTCATTCCTTTCCATTTAACCTGGCGTTGCACGTACATATTCGAATGCATAACATATTTCCATGGAAATTCCCCTTCATTTATCGAAGTTCCTGGTATATGTGTAATTCATATATATTAACGTCATTACAATACCCTTTTTCAAAATATCTTCCAGATCTTACTGATGTCAAACAGGTTTCTTTTCAGGTCACAGTGTTACAGTGACTTTTTTGAGTGTAGAACTATTTTCCTCCTTACTCTCCCCTCTTACTTACCCTATAAGATTTATCTTCAAATTTCTATTACTGACTTTTGAAAAACAATATTGCTTTAGTGAAAAAATAATAAATTTAAACAATAAAAATAAAATTATTTTGACGCTTAATTAAAAAAAGTCATCATTTTTTTTATAATAGATAGTTTTAAGGAATCGAAAATATTAAAATAATTTTCAGGTTTTCATTAATCAATCAGTCGTTACTTACAGTTAGCTTAAAAATGGGTCTAGATCGTATTTTTATCCAAAATAATGGGCGATATACTTTTTATTAACAAATAATATTCCTTTGATAGAAATATTCCTTTGATTTTAAAAAATATATGAATTTAAATCCTTAGCTATAAATACTAATAAAAAAAATTCTACAAATAGCTCTTGTAACGCTTGGATGTTTGATTAAACATATGTAAGTGTTAAAAATCCACTTTTGGGGGAAAACCTAGTTATATGCTAACATTCACTGAAAAAAACATTCAAAAGAAAATAATAAGAAAATAATACTATTTGATAAAAACATTTAATTTTATAATTTTTCATTCCACTCTGTGTTAATTAAATTATTTAAACACGTATCTGCGAAAAAAAGTATATTATACAAAACTAACTTATTAATTATTTTCTAATAAAATTGATTAAAAATGCTCATTTAGCAATTAATTGTGACATACCATTTGCTTAAATAATGGCAGCACTGAAAATGAAGTAAATTTCAGATCAGTGGGGATGCAGCAAGTGAATTCAATCATTGAAGAAGAGAGAATTAATTTACGGGTGGGAAAAATAAGCAGAAATGAACAAAATCGAATTCTCTAGATTCGAACCCAGACACAAGAAAGAATTAGATACTTTGCGAAAGCGACGCGCTATGCAACTACGCCACACAGACCCGTAGCGGAGAGTGGAAATAGGCAATAATAATGAATGGGAGGTTCAAATTGAAATTAATTTTTAATTGAGGGGATCCACAGGATATTCACATAACTATTGAAAGATTTCGATTGAAGATTAAACTTAAATGTATCGCAAAAAATGGTTTGATTTATGACATATTAAGAACACGCAATTAATAATAAAGAATATATATGAAGGAGCATTATCTTTTTTTTTCTAAGGAAGTTATGGAAAAAAAAGGTTTGACATGGGCAAATTCTTCGATTTTAATTATGAAATTATATGTCAAAAAAAAAAAGAAATATAGATTAGGCATTATTTTAAAGTAAACTATAAGTTTTATGAAAGAGAACAAAAATTTCGATACTGATAAATATTTTAAATGAATCTCAGAAATGCATTGAATGCATTTTATCATCTTAATCTGACATATATAGTTATTTAATTTTGAAAATTATATAAAGAAAAATTGACGAAAAAATAACTTTTTCACTCGCATTTTTCTTTTACTCGCCAAAGTTACTGATTTCTCCCTGTTTAAGGCAGAATTTTTTTAGTGTAACCCTTGAGTTAGATGCGGTCGACGGCGAAACATTTCAAAAGTCATTGGCGTAAAGCTAATTTTCGACGCCAATGTTTGGCTAAATGTAAAATCACGTATTATTAATTATTTTAAAAATCATTACCTTTATTTTAGGGCATAATTTTTAAGTTAATGCTCTCAAACTTCACAAACTATTTGCAAAAATAACGTACTTTGAAATAAAAAATGTACAAAAACTATTATTTAAGTTATTTCTCAGAAAAACAGCAGTTTACGAAAATCACAAAATGTTTTTTAAAATCCGTAATTTTGAAACAATTTTTTCAATCTTCGTATACGTTACGTATAATATTGCTTTACACATGGAAAAAAGGTTTTGTGAGATTACCTTCATAAATGACGAAGTTATTCAATGTGAAGTAAAAATTGGGACTACTTTTTAAAATTTCTTTAAAAAAAAGTTTTAAGAATTTTATTTTTTAATTGAATGGATCTAAAAGAGAAAGGCTTGAAGTTAATTAGTGTAGAATATCGATTTAATAACACGAAAAGTAATTCATACGCAACGATTTAGAAATAATTTTCATAAAAACGCATTAGTTTTAACACTATTTTAAAAAAATTCGAAAAAAATAGAAAATATCGTTATTTTACAAAAAAATTATACCGTATCGTGGCGAAATAAATGATCTTTCCGATTCTGTAATTATTTTTTGTCTGATTTCAACACCGAAAATTGGATGACAATTTTAATATGGTGGCAAACGTAAGATAACCGCTCGGCCGAAACGGAATGGAAGTTCCGCCAAGTAAACAACCAGCAGGAGTAAAACAATTAGGCGTTTTAAGGTTTTTAATTAATATCTTTTCAACTAATTACAATATCGGAATATAAATGGGCAATACGGCTTCCCCGGAAAATTCCCGATCTTTTGGTACCTTCCGCGACTTTCTGCGTCGTACGGTTCGTGAGAAGATAGACGCACATACATACATAGATAGATAGATAGACAGATACGTTTGTTTACCTTAAAAAATTCATTTTACATTTTTGTATACATTGTCGTGCACTTGGTTTTATTCTCCTTGCAATTCAGCTATAAAATCATGAATAACGTTTTATTTTCCAAAAAAGAACTCGTGGAAAGGGTGGGTACTCCAGCCAGTATACTTTTAATGTATCAATACTGCACAAGGTATTTTTAAATAATTTCTTAATACTAAGTTAATAATTATGTGTGACTTCCAAGGGCTCTTCTTGCAGAGAAAAATTTTCCAAAGGAAGGCTTAATATTAGAAATTGACACTTTAAGTTATTTTTCTATATTTAGCCGAGATCTATACTTTTTCTTCAAAGCAGTCACCGCAGAAAATTCGGTTTCACAAAGGTAGGATGCTGAAAATGGGGTAATGTAGTATACGAAATTCTTTTGCTTTCACTGTAGAAAATTCATCAACCACCTCTGCCCAAAATTCAAAGAGCGATTTATTACAAAAAGGACTTTTAATTTCACCACTGGATGTAAAATCTATGAAGATTTCTTCTTCGGTAGTTGAGAGCTCTTCTGAAGTATTTTGAAATGGATCTCTAACCCACTCGTAACTTACTCAAGCTGTCCTCAGAAAGAAAATATTTTTTTTTAATTCTTTACCAACATGGTTAAATGATTTTCAATGGTTTTAAAAACTATTTCCAAGTGTTCTTCGGATTTATAAGTTTTCACACATAACACACAGGGGCTTTTTGTACTCCATTTACTTCAATAGTAATAAATCCAAAATTTAAATATTCTTCAGAATACTTCCTTAATTAATTTTCGGAACCATGCTCGTCTGTGTACTTATTGATACTCTATTATCATCGAATGTTTGCTTACGATTTGAAAGTGTATCTATGACTTTCTTTTAATCTACTGCCGTAAATACTTAATACTGTGAATAATAACTAACTCGCGCTTGCAAATTATAAAATGTACATTCAAGACAGATTCGGTAGCTATAGAAATACCGACCAGACCAAAGTTGACTGGAATTGTACTTAGTACAGAAATTTTACATGTTTTGCGCAGACGTTTGATAAGTTGCCCTGACTCACGCAAACGTTCGCGAGAATGCCAGATGTGATGGATATGATAGAGAGCAACAGACTAGAACAGGGGTACTGAACCTTATTTCTGTCAGGCCGCATACATATGTTAGTTATTTCACGCGGGCCGCATACATATGATGGCTATTTCGCGAGGGCCGCAACATGAGAATAAATTGAGGACTGGAGGGTGGGAAATGCTTTGAGAGCAAGATAAGATAGGAAAGTTAAAATTTGGAAATTGATCAAAATCATCAACTCCTACTTTCCTTTTTTAATATGATTAGACTATTCTTTCACAATTTCCGCATCAGTAAACAGTTTCATTTCATAACCAATGATATAACAAATTTCATAGAGTGCCTTTGTTATCACTGAGGCATTACCACAGACAAATATTTTTTGCTGTAGTAAAGCTTATTCAAGAAAGCCTATTTATCATCTCTTGAAAGAGATCTTCGAGGAAAAGTGTCATTCAACGATTCCTGTTTGTTGGTATTTTTTAGATACTTTCGTGACAAATCAAACAATTACTGAACCATGCTTGTTTCTCACTACAAAATAATCACTATCCAATCTTTTTGAAATTATCTATTTCCTTCGAATATTTTTCACTTAAATGATATGAAAGATAGTTAAAAATTAGTTCCACTCATAAAATGGCCACTACTCTGCTGTTGTCTATTATCACTAATCAAAAAATAATATCGATTCGTAAACATACGACATCGACAGCAAAAAGCAAAATTAATACATTTAATTCTTTTTTAGCAATGAATTTCCCTCCAAATTTTCATTAATAAATAATTGTATTTCTCATAGCAAGGGTTATGATCGGGCCACTTAAAAAGGCCCGGTGAACCGCAGGTTGAACATCGCTGGACTAGACTATTTTTCTAATGACATTTGCACTTTTAGAAATGGATGATGGAGGAAATATATCTTTAATTAAATATCATTTTGCAATTTGTTTCAACTTAAAAATCAGAGAAAGAAAACTAACATAATAATTATCTATTACTTAAAAATAATACATTGTATAACTTTAAAGTAACATGTAATTAATTTATTACGTATCTTGTTAATTTGTACGCTTTATTATTAAGATTGTATTGTAACTTGAGCGCCAAAGTGCATTATTATTGCATTTAATACACTATTATTGTACAAGGGGGCACGATAAAAATTATGATTGAAAATTGGGTCACCAGTATTGAAAGTTTGAGAAGCACTGCTGTAGATAGTGAATTACTGTTCTCCAAACTCAATTTATATACGACCCCCTTTTCTGAGCAATTCAGATGCTTCAACTTTATGTAGGCATAACTCGGTCAGTTTTTATCGTAATAAAATGAAACTTTTTGTGTTTACTTTGCTTTTGTGTACTGCATCTTTTCCTAAATAAAAGGGATAATACCTGGAAACCATATAAAAATTTAATTTTTTAAATTTTTTTCTAAATAGGTTTTTTGGTTTGAAAAGCACGTAAAAACATTCTTTACCTTTTAAAAACATTTTTCAAATTGAAAGTGCATATCTAAACCGAACGGTTCGGGAATTAGCTATTGGGTCACATTAAGGCTAGACACCCTGTATATTTTAAAGTTCTAACTCTGTTTCCTGCTATTCATACGTATTTTTAAATCTTGTTCAATATACATTTCTACCATTTTTTTTATAGTGAACGGTTGTAGAGAAGAACGGTTCGCCTGAAGAACGGTGTGCTAACAGTGACGCCTAGTTGTTAGCACACCATTAACTGTAACCGTTCTTCAGGCAGACATGTTGGACTGAGTACAAAACAATGCAGCAGGGGAGTGGACGCTTTCATTGTTAATTCTCTGCTGATGTTAAGAGCAGCAACTACCCTCGTATTATATTCGTTTTATTTTGTAATTGCTTATGTTGTGTCGTCCCCTTTTTAAAAAGAATCAATTAAATGTGCATAAATGTGGCTATAGCTTCATTTCCAACCCGAGGTGAGGTGTGAACCCCCATGGGTATGAGGCCGGATCTTTTTTCTGAACTTTACTGAAGCCCCTAGGCTCGAACAAGCCCGTACGACAAAAATAAAGTACGTTTTTATGATTGTAGTTTTGAAGAAATTGTTCAAGAAAATGCGAATGTAAGCAAAAATCTTGTAATGGATGAAGATATGAGCAAGTTATTTGATGACAAGTTTGCTTACTTGATGTTAAATTTAGTTCGTTTGTTTTCTTACAAGAAATTTTGTTAATTGAAGAATACTTTGATGCTTTTGATATAATAATTTTGATGCTTTGAACAGGGCCGCCGCGTGGGGGTGGCAAAATTGTTCACCACACAAGGGCGCCTGGGGCAGGGGGCGCCAAAATTTATAGTACCTATAGTTTTTTTAATTTAATGTTACTTACATAAAAGTTGTTGATAAAAAAGTTGCAATTCTGCATGTTTTATATTTCTTAGCAATAAAACAAGATTCTATTTTTTTATATTTTAATTTAATTTTGTTTTCGTTTCTGCGGATTGTTTTCGTCTGTGTAAAACAAAATTTGATTTTCGATATCAACAATAAAAACACGTTCCGTGTGGAGTTCGCGCTATTATACGGAACGTGTTCAAAATCTAAGAATTTGTAACATGTAACAACAGAAATTGGGAATGATTTGTATCATGAATTGGTATCTCTTTTTGGTATCATGAATTCCTTTAGATTCTAAGCAGGATATCTATACACAAGGGCAGCCGAATTTGCGATTTCTTCCAAATTTAAGATATAAATATAAAATGTTGCAACATAACTGTAATCGACGCAATTCAGTTGAAAGTAATTTCAAATTTGTAGGGATTTCACCTAAATTCTTTTCGTTGTTTGTTCAGTGTTGCGAACTTTACTTATTGAAAAGTTCTTGTTATTTTCAATATTTTCATTTTTTTTTTACAGACTGTTATTTGAAAATAAACCTCAAGTTCCATGAAAAATCTTACCATACTTATTATTACATCTTAAAAACCTACACAAGAAGCAATTCCTTCCTAGTTAAATTCTATTTTTAATAACAATATGATTCATAATAAGCTAGTTTCCTGTTTCAATATTTCGCAATCTTCTCGTATGATGTAATTTTACTGATGTAATTTTGTCTCCCTCCTCTGCTCTTTTGCAGATATGTTTTTTTTTAAAAATAATTATAATAATATTGTATTAAATTTTCTTGTTCATGCATATTTTTGTATCATTTCCTGTCTATCTCAGTGGACCATTTTGTAGCTCTAAGCCATCTGTTGGATGTGAGTTCGATCCTCCAGAATAAATTAATAGCTAGGGATTCTCCAACGACGTTTTATAGCGTAGCATTTCGTTTCTACATCCTTTTAACGTCAGTAAATACTCGAGAACATACAAATCCTATTAGATAAATTATGAAATTAAAATTATAGATTAAAAAAAAAAGAAAGAAACCAAGTGGGGTGCGTTTAAGCTCAAACAACGCCAAGAAAGAGAAGACAGTAAGTATATAAAAATTGTAGCTTTGTATATATTTAAAATATTCCCATATTTTTATACTTGATAGAATTCACCCAAGATAGAGCCCTCATTTTTTTTTTTTTTTTTTGCACCAGGGCTTTTAAAAATACTTAGCTGCGCCACAACCTTCCGGAAATCACTTTTTTTCAACGAGAGAGAGTTAACGCAATTTTAAATCAGTAATTTCTTCAATTTTACTTCATTTCTTTAAAACTGCAAATGCTAGTTATGAATTTACTTTTGATTTATTTTGTATTTTCCCTTGAGACTTAAAAAAAATGTACAAACCTTTTTATCATATTAAAATAAAATCAAAACATACATTTATTATTTGCTTTCCTTTACAAAAGAGGCAGTGAAAATAATGTCCAGCGAAATGAAATCTAATTAAAAATATTTTTTATTTTGTAAATTTTCCGTGTTACATCATCTAATTTTAAGATTTTTGTCTCTCTCTCTCTCTCTATATATATATATTTCAATGGACTTTTATAGTACTTTTATGTTGATTAATATGCATCAATACTTGTTTTCTTTGCTTGAATACATCTTCCAAAAACACACTTTTCTATGGAAGAACAGTTTTATGAAGTTTAATTATTAGTGTAAACACAGAGAGAGAGAGGAAATTCCAAAAAGTAGTATTTAAGGTAGTACTGGTATTGAGGGTTTTTTCACGAACTTCAAAAGTTTAATTCCTAGCATTGATATTTTGACACTGGTGGCACTTTTGCACTGAGCTATATAGAAATAAAAATAAATAAATAAATAATATCTATAATATTTCTTGATTTTTGAAGAAATGAGAAATGTTAATGCCTGTGTGTAAAATTGATTTAAATAATATAAAAAAATATTAATTGGAGCATGACAGTCTTAACGCGACTGTTTCTGGGATGGGGGACCTTTTTCCTGGAAGCTCATATCAAGTAGGTGTCTGATACTTTCGATATCTTGTTTCACTAACAACTGGTTCTTTCTTGAAAATATACCGATTTCCAGTCTAGAATTCACTTTACTTTATAAATTCTCTAAATTTTTCTTTATAAAAAAATAATGAAAATAAATGCAGTAAAATATTTTTGATTCAAGTGATACTACAGAAAACTAGCTTTCAGAAACAGAACGATTTGCTTTCATAATAAATTAGGAAACAAAAGTTGATTGTAAATTAATGTTTACAACATGTGTACATGATAGAAAGGCTGGTTAATATGAAATTTTTTGTCTTAATTTTGTAGAATTATTCTTTGTTGAAAATTTCATTTACCTTTTTGTACAACGTTTGTGATGTGATTTATATTTGCACAATTCATCATATTCTGAATTTAACTCTGTATATGTCTTGTATCCTACAAAGATTTAAAAATTCAAATTTATCATAACCAGATTATTCACTGAACATTTGGTTACTGAAATACACACATTTGTGTTAAAATTATTCTTACTTTTTGAGAAATGTATTACTCTGGAATACCCTACTCATATCGTAAAGCATTTGAAATTTACTTCAGATCACAAAAAAAGGGGGGGGGGTTCATTTTTAAAAAATTTTTATTTTATATACACGATATTTTATTTTTTCATAGCTGTAGACTATCATTGGAAAAAAAATCAACTGATATACAACAGTTCTTTGAACATTCTACAATTTTAATATCTTAAATATAAGCCAATATAAAACAAAAAAGAAAAAACTACAAAAAATTGTTAATGAGCTTTATGTATGTTATGGAACAGTACGTGATGTACATTAACTTTTACGGAAAAAAAATTCATGTCAAGCATTATATCTGCACAATATTATTTTTTTTAAAAAAAAGAGTTAAATAACAGTTCTTAAAAAATTATACTATCTTTTGTAAGGTATGCATACGATGTAACTTTTCAAACATACAAAGATCAAAAAATATTCTTACATAACTATTATTGCAAAAATTTTCATTAAATTTGTAAATTTTTTATGCAGTAACCTACAAACATTGCCAAACAATTCAACCAAATGACAAAGAAATTGTAAAATTAAAATTTTAGATATTCCTCTAACAATTAAACTGAAGGGAATTTTAATGAATTGCAATCAGAATTTTTTTAAACATTCACAGTAATCAGGTTGTTTTGTAATTATTAAAAAATTTTATGTAAACATTAATTTACAGGCAGAAAATTTGCAAGTTTATAGAAGAGAGCAGCTGAGTACCTGTAACACAATATATATTTTGTAGAGTTTAAATAACATTTGTATTGAGTTATGAAATAAAAAACAGTACGCGTCAGCACCATAGCTTAGAACAGAGGATCTCAAACTTGTCATGTTTTTCGATCTGGGTCCTTGCTTACTTAATATTGAATTTTTGCAAATTCATGAACTTCAAATGTGTTTTGGATAGTTGGTATACTGTGGTAGCTGCTGCTATTTTAAAAACACTCTTACTTTTCTATCTGTAGTGAAGTTTTGTATGAAAAACTAAAAAATACATGTTAATTTTAAACATTTATTAGATAAAAGTTAAAATTTAGTACCTGTTACATAGAATAAGAGAGTAAAAACAAAGGCTTTCATGACGCTTTAGTTACAAATTGTTAATAACTAGCATAAATTTAGTTAGGTTTTACCTTAAACCTCCTCGGTTAGTAACGTCCAGTCTAACAAATTAAGAAAAACAAATTAAGAAAAACTTTTATCTTTCTTAACAAAATAATTCAAAAAGCACCTTTTTATTTATCTCTATAAATCCCAGATAAATCTTACCCTTAATTGGGCAGAATTTGATATATCTATTTCTGATGTACAATTTCAATTTCCAAATAATAAAAAAAATACTAATAATTATAGCTTTTTCATTAAATGTTTATAATTATTATGTACCTGAGATGTGTGTGTTTTCAATATTTCAATTGCTTATAACAAATGCCTTTCAGTAATTTGTATTAATATTGGTTTAATTTACTTAAATATTTTGAATCAGCAGAAAGAAGAAAAAATTTCACACTAAATTCAGAAAAATAATTTTTCTGAAAAAAAATATTGTTTCTAAGTTTTCAGTTAAATTAGCTTCTTTACCTGAATTTTTATTTAGTTGCAAATGACATAAATGGGCTTTCGACTTTCAAATAGTATATTGAAAGAAAGTCATACCATACATTTTGTAAATGAAATGAAAATTAAATTTTTTTTTATTTAGTGCAATAAATATTTTTTTAGAAACATGTTCTCAAAAAAATTAACGGATACTAAAAATGTTAATGAGAAGGACATTGATGGATTAAATTTTTTTGAAAAAATAAAATCTTTGCTATGTTTTACCAAAGAGGATATGTCATCTATTGATGTTTTGAATTATATTTATGAAAACAATCTATCGGTACATTTCCAAATATTGCAATAGATTTACGGATTTCTTTAACCCTGCCAGTTTCGGTGGCTTCTGGAGAACGAAGTTTTTCAAAGCTTAAAATTAAAAAAAAACTACATGCGATCTACTATTGCGCAGGAGAGATTATCGGACATGTCAATTATATCCATAGAGAGCGAAATTTTGGTGGAAATTATGGATTTATAAAGGAATTGATAGGAGCATTTGTAGCTGCTAAAGCTAGGAGAATCAATATTTTAATATATTTTCTAATTTTTATATTTTACTTTAAAAATTTTATATCATTTTTGCTTTGTTTTGGTTTTTAAAATTTATGTAATAATAAAAAAAAAATAATAAGACAAACGTGTTTTAATATTATAATTTTAAAGCTTTTCAGTTCGAAAGTCAAATTTCGAATACTATAAATGAGTATTTCACATTTTATTTGCAGCACTTTATAAGAGCGCAACAGAACCCCATAAAGGGGCGCCGAATTTCAACTTGAACAAGGGCGCTTAATACCCACGCGGCGGCCCTGGCTCTGAAACTGAAGTTAAGAACCCCGTTTCTTGAATGCCATTCTGTTTTGAAGAATTTTAATGTGATTATTTTGAAGTAATGTTTGAGGCATTTACTTTGAAAAAATACAATTTTATGCTCATTTAAATTTCAACTGATTTCTTGAAACAAAAAGTTGTTTTAGAAATGAATACTTCGAGGAATAATATTTTATTATATCCTTGAGTATTATTTTTGTGGCATTAAAAGAAGAAACTTTCAAAATTTCGATGCTAGTTTTTAATTTCTACTCAGCAACTGTTATAATGCAATTTTAAGTGTGTATATTAATGAAAGTGAAGAACAATGACTACCCTCAGTGATTTTCCGAAAATCCCCCAATCTCTTAAAATGGCAAGTAGGGGCCATTTTTAACCTTTGCATCGGTTAATCTTTTACGAAGAAGGCAACAGATTGAATAACTCTAGATTATGAAAATTTCCCGGTTTTCTATTCGATCTTAACTTTAGTTCATCTGAATTGAAATGAAAGAAAAATCTTTCTTGTTTTTGAAGTGAAAACTTCTTTAGCGGCGTTGGGCACTTTTTGGTAGGGGGAAATCTTATGGGTTCGCGTCACCGACATGCTCTGACTGGCGCATGCGCAGTGTGCTGTTCGATTTACACACTTTTTGGATGGGTGAATTCTCGTGCGTTTGCGTCACCGACATGCTTATAGCAGTATAGAAGTATATCTGTAACTATACAGCTGACGTATAGTGCTGTTTATATCTTATAAGTGAAATTGAATGGATTTAGTGAAAAGTTCAATGTGTATATACTGTGCATTGCTCTTTGCGATTCCGAGAATGGGCAATACATATTAATGGTTTTCATTTATATTTCGCCTGGAAAATCTATGAGACAGATACAACAATTTTTATTCGAAAATTTGATGATTTTTCAAAAGAAGGTTCTGAAATATTCGAAAAAAAGATTTGGCGGAAAATATGATAACGTACCGATGATTTTAAGTGGAGACTTCAATATTAACTTTGCAGATGGTAAAAATCTACCACTAATTGAATTTTTAAATGAAACACTTAAATTAAATATGTCCAATGATCGAAAACTCAGTACTACATAATATAAAACGACAATCGATGCGGTTTTAACGTGATACTTAGATAAATTTGAATCAAACATTTTTTCCTTTCTTACTTTAGTTACCATAAGCCTATTGTATCTTTTTTAGAACAAAATGAAATAATTGAAAGTACAAAAAGTCTAAGTATTGTTGAAATTAAGGGAACCAGGACATGCTCGGAAGTGTAAAATGTCAAAATTAAAACCCTTTGTTTATGAGACATATATCTTTTAAAATTTTCAATAGAGCTTAGATATTTTACGTTCTTAATAAAAATAATTTAATTATTCTGTAGAACTACAAAAATAACTTTTTAGTTCAAAGGTTTTTTTTCCTTCTTAATTTAAGTAATATATAATTTTTGAGAACTCATAATACATACTTATGTCTAGGAACCATATTTTAAAAAAGTATCTTTTTCTTTTGCACGATATTTTTTACACATATGTAAAACAATACACAAAAGACAGTGAACCTATTTTTTTAGCGAAAATTTGGTATAGTTTCTTTAAAAAAATTATAAAACTTTGAAATTTGGAAATTTTTTATTTTTTTGCTTTTTTTTATGCATAAAACCATTTTTAAAAATATAGGCACTATTTTAATAGAAAAAAATTAGGTTCACTATATGCATAGGCATCTTGTATATAAGTATAAAAAATCTGGAATCTCTTATAGTTCCAAAGGTTTTTTAAAAAATGCACCTAAATCCAAAAAAATATGCTTTTGAGAAAAAGTGAAAAAACTAAGGGACAAAAGAGGTGTGGACATTTGTTTATATTTTTATTTTTCATATTTTAGGGCTATTTTGTCAACAAACATATAAGTATTATACATTTTTAGGTTCAGAAAAATATGCACTATTTTTTAGAACTGAAATTGAAAAATCGATTTGTTGAAAGCACACATACATATGATGTCCTGGTTCCGTTAATGACGACAATGATGCAAACAATTAAAATAATGTTACAAATCAAGTACATTGAAATTTAAGTGAATGCAAATACTATCCATAAATAATATGATTGTATATTAAATGTTATTTCAATTGAATTGTATTTATATTTTGTCATGATCTTGTACAGCCCGTAATATATTTGAATAATAAAAAACCATGTTAACATGCATATAATTGTTTCTCGGAGTGTCAATACATGTGAAAACCAGATTGATGTTGATAATTTTAACTCAAACATTATGAAATTTCAAATTTTAATACTAAAAGTTCTAAGTTTTCACTTCTATCGGCAGTCTCTATAACTGCCATATTTTTTTTCTCTTACAGACTTTATTTCAATATATACAATGTTAAATTTGGAATTCTGTACTGATGTAGAAAAATGTCGTGATATTTTAAATAGCTTGTGTGGTAGCTCTTGTGCAAACCGAAGAATCCGATTTGAGCGAAAACGATGACCTTGTACCAGCAGAGTTAAATAAGGATATACAATTAACCCACTGCGAACAAAAAATCCCTCAGAAACGCAAAATGAAAACCGCAGATCAAGTCTGATTGATGACTCAGCTGGAAATGCTTTTGAATGAACTATTAGTTTAGAAAAATGATATTGTTGATTTAGTAAAACCGTTTTCGTGTGGAGATATAATTACAGCGTTGAAACTTTTATCTCTGATGTGGAAGATATTTTTAATTTGTACAAAATAACAAATCCAATTCATCAGGTAATTTTTGTTAAAAATGTTTGTCAGGTTCGTCATTAGCATTAATTAGATCTATTTGAGGCATAACTAATTGGTATCAAATGAAGCAACATTTGTTAGACGAATTTTCGGTTAAAATCAACTGCATTCATTTGCATAAATTGATGGAAACGAGACGTATGAAACCATCTGAAACTATACAAGAAGACCTTTTAGCTGTGCGAGATTTAGCCCACAAATGTTTTCTCGATACGTCATCGCTCATTGAGTGTGTTATCAATGGGGTTCAATTATTTTTTAGGGTTGCTATTCCGCGTATTCAAGTGTCTTGGCGACGGAAAGCCCCGCATGTACGCATATATATATATATATATATATATATATATATATATATTTGGTTGCTACGCTTTCTATTATAACCCCACTCAGGGAGTGGCGAGAAAACCCTACGGAAACGCAGGAGAAAGGACGTAGACAACGCTCTCCTTACGCTATTCAATAAATATACATTAGAATTCAATACAGTCCGCATTGCTTATTTGATTTCTTTAGTACAATTCCGAACAGTTGCAAATCAATCCCTTAATTTTAGGGAAAACTTAAAATTTTTGAGAAACTAAAAATGCTTGGAGAAATATTTTGCAAAATAGTGAAATAAAATTGGATAATTCCACTTGCAATACGAAATCTGAACGAAAGCATTCTCCAAATTTACAATTAGTCTTGTGGTTTAAAAGGACAAAGAGCACCGACTGCATCAATATGCCACAGGAACAATGTTAGGGTCACAATAATTTTGGCCGCGTGCATGCTGATTGCCCATAAAATCAAAATAATTCAACGCCTTACCACAAATTTGATTGCCCTTCTGTTAGGACTGTTCACTCAATTTTACAATCATCTGGACAATTTTCTGCATGAAATATGCGTGTTCAAATTTTATTTAAAGACACTAATTTAACTGTTCTTTGTGACATTGGTTCATAAGCCACCATTATAAATAAGAAAACATATCTAACAATTGGTTCTCCTCCTTTGTACTCTCCCCACGTAACTTTTTCCGGTATTGGTAAAGACAAAGTTTAAAGCATTGGTTTCTTTCAGGAGAACATTACTATTCAAAATAATAGTCTACCCACCACAATCCATATCTTTAATGATGCTATATTTCCCCCTGATGTGGTAATTGGCCTTGACTTTTTACAACAAACTCAGTTTATATATGATGAAAATGGCATACGCTTACGCAATGAAGTTTATGATGACCTACTTGTACATACTGCTACTGTTTTTGATGAAACCACCTCTGTAGTTAATCTTTCTCACATTGTAAATAATGAAAATTGTGAAGAAGCAAAAGATTCCGAATGCTCAAAACTAAAGGAAGAAATAAGTCAGAGGAAGAAATTGAATGTTTGAAAAAGTTAAATCACTCTCTGAAACAAGAGAACAACAAATTAAAGCAAGAGAATAAAACCGTATGTAACAAAGTGGAAGAGCTTGAGGTGAAGCTTGGTAAAAAAGAAGTCCCAGTCTGCAAAGACATATCTTTTATAGTCGTTTCTGAAGAACTAACCATTAAAAACGAGGAAATAGCACATCTTATTTCTGGAGATAAAGTTTCATTAATAATCTGGAGAAAAAGCTTCAAACGGTAGAAAAAACAGATACCAATCTCAACTTTTCAGAAATGATTAGCCACCAACCTAATGTAAATGAAGTTAAACTCATTTGGATCCAAAAAACAGGAAGTTGAACTTGAGGCTTTTAAGAACCACCGTGAAGAACCGCAAGATTTCAACAAAGGATCGAAGAAAAATATGAATAAAGTACTAGTAAAGGCCAAAGAAAACATGCGACAGCATAAAAAACGCCTTAATACAGCTACAGATCGTATGGAACTATGTAGTGATAATCCACTTGATTGTATAATCCACTGCTTTTAACAACAACAAACTTTTTCCCCATTCATGTTTTTGTGTATAAATACTTTGTGTGTGTGTTTCTTTGTTTTTTCTTTCAGGTTCCTCTTCACTTATGATCCTGCTTATGAGGCTGAGGACAGTTGCTACGGTCAGAATGGCCAGTTGCAGTATCCACCCACGTCAGTTGGCGCAGCAGTGACACCTAACTGTAACCACCCCATTAAATGTAATCGTGCTTCAGACAGACCTGTTGGACTGAGTGAGAAACGATGCAGCAGGGTAGTTTTCGGTGTTAATTTTCTAACTGATGTTCAGGGCAGCAACCCCCCCCCCTCTTCCTTATTCATTTTATTTTCGTCATTGTTTGTGAGGTGCCACCACCTTTTAAACCAATTAAATGTGTAAAAATATGAACTGGGGTTAAATCTTCATTTCCAACCCGAGGTGAGGTATGAACCCTCACCTCATATATTTGTATATGTATGTGTGTAATTATTCACGTTAATCTAAAACTGTAATTCATATTAATCCTCCCTTGAGGGCGTTTCAATTTATAATAGTTCTTAGCTCTCCAGGACTTCGCGTAATAATTAAATTAAGAGTTATATACTTTCGGTTGGCATCATTTTGTCTAAAGACTACAATGTTCGGGAAGTTTAAAGCTGCTTTATAATCATCATGAAAACTGTTTAAGTCCACTAATAAAATTTAAAATTCTACAATTTCTGTTCAGTAGACCTTAAATCTGTTGTACTATAAGTAATAATGTTTACAAAAATTATCTTTATACCACACAAAATTACACAATACAAAATTATCAAAATAAGAGTATTAAAATAAAATAAAATAAAAAAATAAGATTCAAAAATTGTTGTAGTATAAAATAGTAACAATGACATACATAATATGAAAAAGTTAAGTTTGTTTATACAAAAAAGTTGGAATTGACTTTTTTTTGTCTAGTTTAGGAAGTAGTTCTATTGCCCAAGTTTGCAGGACTTAGTAAGTTTGCGGTGTGTCCAGACACTTGAAGTTGTGAATAGGCTGGACCAGAGGCCTCAGTAGAAGGGTGTTATCTCTCATTTGGAATTTTGTGCAGCACTAACAGGGTTCCCTGTGTTCTGAGGAGAAGAGCTAGTAGTTACAAGTGAATCACATGAAAACTGGGGATCTCGAAATTGTGTCTGTCTAAAAAGACAATTGTCCAATGTTAGTGTGATACCTTGTGTCCAATGGTAGGCGAGCCTAATTATTGATTTGTCCTCAAACACTAGGTGTGCACGGATGTATAAAAATGAAACTTACCACACCTTTTAAGAATTTCAATATCAAATCGGATGTGGGTTGAATGGATTGGTCACCAAGGGAGCCATTGAGTATCCTATCCATAATTTCAAGTTTTGTTATTGAGTGGTTCAGGACCAGAAAATTAGCAATAATAGTCTATTTTAACAATTTTGACATTAATGTGGATTAGGTTAGGTAACAAAAGTGCTTTGACACTTTGTCTGAATGAGAACAGTTCGGAGATCCGAGCGGGCGTGTGAAATGAGATTGCCCCTCTAAGTCGCAAATGCATGCTCACAGAGTTGGCGGAACAATGTGAATTGCTGGGGCCAGAACGAGAGTCTAAAGATGAGAAACCTTGGTGTCAATGATTTCGCGTTTTTGTCTCTCTAAAAAAGTTGTTTTAGTCATTTCTACCAAGAAAGATACATTTCATCATCAGCCGAGATTATCATTCAGCCATTGGTACTCCTCACACTTTGGAATTTGATGTTGGAATCTGGAAAACTATCGGTTTCTTATACTCCTTGACCTTCGTAAGGCAGCGTTTTTCAAACTGTGGGGTGTGCCTCTTTAAGGGGGCGTGATAACTCTACGAGCATATTGAAAAATCGAAAACAAAAAGTTATTTTAAAAATTTTTTAATTTACTGAAAGTAAGCAATATAAAATACATTGACATAATAAAAAATAAAATTAACATTTGTACTAAAATAATACATTCATAAATATATCTCAGTACTGCATAATCCTTACTAATATTATAAACGCGAAGGATTCGATGTATGGATATTTGTTACTCTTTCACGCAAAAACAACTGAATGGATTTTAATGAAACTTTACAATAATATAGCTTATACATCAGAATAACATGTAGGCTATAATTTATGAAGATATTGTGTGAAGTGTCCAAAATATAACGATAAATGTGAAGCAAGTAGGAAAAAATTCTGTCATCTGCAAGCTCGATTCTGGCATGCGCTGTAAAAACCACCGTTAGAGTCTTTCATTTCCAATCATATATACAAAAAAAAAAAAAAAAAAAAAAAAAAACTCGTGACAGCGTATATTTATCTTTTATGTGTGAGCCATTATCGCCAAAATAGTGAACTATAAATACAATAAAAATTGATAATTTATTTCAATGCACGTTTTTTTCATGATTTTATTATCGACTGATCACTATGAAAATTGGCAAATATATGTATTCTTTTTTGGAAAAGGTTTTTGTGCAATCCTTTTGGTAGTAGTTCCCCTCCAGGTGGCGCTATAGCATATCAACTTCTGCATCATTCAATCCATCGCCAAGTGGCCAACATGGTCACCAAAAAGGATGCTAACTTGGCTCTATTGCCAACATTTCCTTATGTTTCCAATGATTCGCCATTATAATGTAAGGAACGGCGTTGCTTGAGAATATTACAACTCTAACATAAAATAAATACAACAGAAAGTAATATTAACGTATTACACATCTAGATATAAATTATTTACACTATTTTAAGAGTTCATTACACAAAATTTGTAACAATGTGTTACTTTTGCTGAGCAGAGATCAGCTTAGGAAGGTGTTTTCAAAAATCGATCCACAAGAGAGTTACGGGGCGTTATAAATAAAAAAAAAATCCTTTTATAAGCTATTAGATCTACTGACTTACAATTTAACAAATACGTTTTTTTTTTGTTTTGATCAGCTAAAAGATACGCAAAAAGCTTCTTTTGTTACACTTGCAATTTCCTTTAAATTAACTCATTAAACACTTCTTTATCCTTCAATCTGTATGGTTTAATTTTTCAATTCACCCATGCGAAGAACGGGTATATCAGCTAGTGTATTTTATAACTAATTTAACAATACTAAAAGTTAAGAACAGCGTTAATAGTTACCAATGACTCCCATGGGCTTGTCATGCATAAAATTATATTAAAAAATTAACACAATTATTCAAAAATTAATGTTGATAATTTGTACGGTTTATAATTAATCCCTTAACTGCCGATTGAAAGTTACGCGATTCGCTCCCCAATGTCACCATTTTCCATGTAGGCGAGCGTATGTGATGTATTTGGAGATGGAGGAATAAATAAGGAAATCCTCTGAAAACACTGTCAAGGCCCTTTTATTGCATTCCAAAGCCTTTGGAATAATTTTATAGATTACTGCACAGAAAAAATCTTCTTACTTTGGAAAGTATATATACGTCTGGAGCAAGTAATGCTTTGGCTGAGCGAGATGTTTATAAAAGCCAGTGGGAATTAAGAAAAAGTCGATGCTTACCTTGGTGTCAAAGTTATTGAATTCAATAAATTTTTTGTATGGTGGGGGAGCGATGAAAATTAGGCTTAAATATTGAGTAGTAAATATTGAAAGCTTGAGATGCATTGCCATAAGGTCAAACGTTATCTTCCCCTCAATTTGTGGGGAGGGATTTGTGTGTAGACGAGATAGCGAATGACCCTTGTGCTTCTTTCAGAAAATAATTGATAATTGAGAGGAAATTGGTTCGGAAGTGGGTCCGCCGAAGAAAAAGTGTAAAAGACTTTTCGTTGTTCTTGTTAGTATTCCACGTGTACGCAATCATTTTTAATATCCGTTTTAACAGGTCAGTAAATTGTGATGAAAAATTTTGTTACCTCTGTAAATTTCGAAACATGGATCCATTTATTGATCCATTTGGTTTTTTTTATAATACATCCACTTATCGTAACACCAACTTGAACTTCTCTTTTCATATTTATATCTCAAACATTCCTGCTGAAACGATACCATGAAAATTGCTTTCACAGAAGACTAATTTTTTAGATTGTTTCTGGTTTCACGACTCTTTGTTCCTTTGAAAGCTTTAATGATACTGTGATCATATGCTTTTTTTACTTTTATGGCTACAATAAAATTTATATTTTCAGATTAATGGCCATTTATTACGGAAAGTTGGAATAACATATTTGACAGATAAAATATAAAGAATATTTTTCAAAATTCTGATTATTATCCTTAAAAAAATAAATATGCCATTGTGAAAATCATAAAGGTTTCTTTTATTATTAGTTAGGTAAAATTGTATTATATTTTTCATAGTTTATTAATCTAGCTAATGAATATTTAATATTTATTTGCTTGGAAACTTACTCATATCTTCTTATCTCTATGGAATTAAAAACTCTTCAAAGTCATAATTATGTATAGAATTTAAGTTTTTACCTTGCATAGATCTAACTATATATTTACTATTTTTTACAATAAAAGACCTATTATTCTTGTCTAAAGTGTCCTGAGTTACTCTTTGTCACATTTTAGCAGTATTTGCAAAGTGAGTACTAAAATGAGTCACTGTGTATAAATTTAAGGGAATCCTGGAGTAAAAAAATGTGTGGGAAATTCCTTTCTGTAATATTTAAATCTAATTTTTTCATAAAATGCAAAGATTACAAACTTTTATTTTTTTTAAAATATGGACGTCGTAGTTGCATTACTTATGAAAGTGAATTGAAAGTGCATATTAAGAATATAATTGTAAAAACATTTGCAAATGTGTGCAATCGCTAAATTGCCTGGGTTTTTATCATCATCCTTGGTAGTTGAAATATTTATGGTTTAAAGTTTCGTAACATTATTTTCAATTCTTCTGTATAGTTCTATTTCAATAAGTTTTTGTGTGCACAGTGAATTTAAATGTATTAAAACCTTCAAGCGGAAAAACATACTTAAGTTACTGAAGCACAAATATTTTGATGAGGCTTTTATAACTTTAAAATTATGTACCCAATACTTTTCGAGGGTTTAGCTTAGTATTATAAATAAAAAGGTTGGATAATCATAAAACTGGTTATAAATCCCACTATTTTTAGAAATCATTCCTCAATCTACAATGCTTATAATACTGCTAGATTCAATGATTTACTGCAAGATTTTAATCTTCAGCATTCAAATTATTATTAAAAGTGTATATATACTGCTGGCAATTAAACCCAAGCCCTGCTCAAACAATTCAAGAAATTCTCGCATACTAGACAAGTCCCAAAGATAGCAAACAATTGTTACCAACAACAAATGTGTCCTATAATTTTGAAAGTAATTTAATCCAAAGTTCCTTTTTTACAGTAAGAAAAATGCACCCATCTTGGTGACAAGCTTATATAGCAAAATAGTTAATAAAACTGAACTTGCGTTCTGAAAAAATGACCTGACAGCTTGTCAGAAGAAGAAACTATAGAAAAGAATGATACAACCTCAGTTTTTGATTTCCTGTAGCAGCTTGCTGCACCACCTCCAAAAAGTAGTATTCTTTGAAGACAACAAACTGAAACACCTTGCCTCTTTTTAAGGGGCCTCTTATAGAGACGAAGCACTCCCTATGATGCTGTCAGAAATCTGGTGGTTCCTCTAGTTCCATCGTTCCGTCACGAACTTCTGTTCCCCTCCAAAGAGCTGAAGACGGATTTCTTTGTCTCTGGTTTGCTCTGCAGGTTATTTGGCTGCTTCCTGGATTTCCTCCAGAGCTTTGCAGTTGATATTGATTCCTCTTAGTGCCTCCCTCTTGAAAATATTCTGCTTCATATGGGATATAGACTCCTTCTTATCTTGATCTTTGCTGTCGCTGCTCCATCGCACGTGTTCTTCAGAGACGTCCTATTCAGTATACTGTGAACTTTGCTTTCATCCGCCCATCATGACTAATAAAGAGACCTTAATATTTTAATTTCCCACATGCGAACTTGAATCGCTCCCCACAAGGTCGAAACTTCCTCCAGTAATTCTCGAAAAACTTCAACCAAGTGTTGCACGTGTTGTCTAAATGATTCCAACGCTATGATGACGTCGTCCATACTTTCAGAAACAAACTTCTCTATTACCGGTTTTATTATACACTGCTGGCCACCGTAAATGCAACACCCTGAAGGAAGCAGGCAAATAACATGAAATCTACAACATGAATTAGCGGGGGTGAGATATGCAAATGATTAGAATTTCAGCACAGACACACATCACGCACGCCTGTGGCGCCACCTCAAAGCGCTGTTTAAGGCTTGGAGATTTCGACGATTTCAAGTTCGGCAATTGTGTTTTTCTTGTGGTTTTTTCAAAAAACGATCAATTATGTATCGTAGAAAATAGCGATCAGCTTTTGATCAAGTATCTGAGTTCGACAGAGGAAGGATAGTGGCCTACCGAAATTGTGGATTATCTTTCAGGAAAATCGGTAGTCGAGTTGGACGGAACCAAACAACTGTAATGCGCATATGTGACCGTTGAATGCAGGATGATACGACGGATCGACGTGGTAGATCGCATCCACCTCAGTACAACACTTCACGTGATGACAGGCAAATTGTGCGCATGGCAGTGACGGATCGCTCAGTCACATCACGAACCATAGCACAGCACATTGAGCGCATTATTCAGTGCTGCGTGTACCATTCAACGCCGTTTACAGTAGAGTGGTCTGTCCGCAACACGTCCATTCCTTGGTCTACTCTTGACGCAGAACCACAGACGTCTCCGCCGCCAATGGTGCGATGAAAGAAGGATGTGGGTGGCAGAATGGAATGAAGTTGTCTTTACTGGCGAGTTACGCATCTGTCTGTAACACCACGATGGTTGGATTCGAGTCTGAAAACCCCTAGGAGAGAGGATGCTGAAAAGCTGCTTTATGCACCTCCACACTGGTCCTGTACCGGGTATCATGGTATGGGGCGGTATTGGATATCACTCTCGCATTCCTCTAGTGCGCATTGCCGGTACTTTAAACAGCCAGCGCTACATCTCCGAGGTGTTGGAGCCAGTTGTCCTTCCTTACCTTCTGGGCTTGGTCACAGCCATATTTCAACAGGATAAGGCACGACCACACGTGTCATGCATTGTCCAAAGGTTCTTCGTCAATCACCAGATTGAATTGCTTCCCTGGTCGGCTCGCGCTCCGGATCTTTCGCCGATAGAAAACATGTGGTCCATGGTTGCTCAACGACTGACCCAGATTACACCCCCATCTGCCACACCAGATCAACTTTGGCAACGTGTGGAAGCTGCCTGGTCTGCTGTACCCCAAGAACACATCCAAAGTCTCTTTGAATCAATGGCGAGGCGTGTGGCAGCGGTGATCTCCAACAATGGCGGCTACTCTGGCTACTGATTCTGGCAGGAACCCCACTTCACAGAAGTCTATAAATTTAATCATTTGATACTTGGTCAACATGTTATCTACAAAATTAATTTTGTTGTGCTATCTCTTGTCTTTCTTGGTGTTGCATTTACGGTGGCCAGCAGTATAATATCGATAGCTTTCTAAAAATTCATAGCAACTCCGGGAAGACCAAATGGCATCTGAGTAAATGCGTATGTGCCATTTTTCGTCATGAATGCCTTCTAAGGAATATCAGTTGATCTTACTGCTAACTGAAAATATCGTGATTCAAGATCAAAAGTCAGCATAATTTTACTCTTTAGAATGTTCGTAATTAGTTGCTTTATTAGTGGAAATGGATAAGACGTATATTTTGTTTGAAATATACTGCACAGTACTACTGGCCATGCTTTGGGGACTGAATACGGACAATATCACCCTCCCCAAGCATTTTATTAATATGCCAGCTTATTATTTTCTGTTTTATCTTATGATACCTATAAAGTCTCAACACTACTCTCAATGGTGGATGATCACCACTATCAATCTCGATACAACATATGCGTCAACCCCGGCTTGTCCGAAAAAAAGCCCTTTAAACCTTCTAAATAAACAGTGCCTGTAATTGTTGTTTTTGATTCTCCTATAGATTTGAGGGGGAGAGATCAATCTCCACCGGTCATCCTCTTTTGAAATTGTCTTAATTTCCCAATCTGGAATCACTACAGTTCTCAAAATTCAGAGAAACCTTTGGTAGCTCGCATAAAATCGGCCCCCAATACAAATTGATAGTAAGTGAATCTCTCTTCAATAATATAAAATTCTACGTAAATTTTTCATAAACTCTCTTTATTCCGTACTTTTATTCAACAATTCGTAAATTAACACACTTTAGACCCTGCGCTGTTACTACCGAAGCATCTGACCTTCTCTTTTGGTGAGAAAGAAAAATAGGTCTTATAACACATCTGTGGGAATAAGCGATGTTTCCTCCCCTTTATCCTATAAACCTTTTATAAAAGTTTCCTGCAATGAAATGGGAATATAGGGCATATCCCTGATTTCAATGCACCTAAAACATAATTGGGGGATTTTTCTCATTCTGCGGTCGATTATCTTCTTGTCGACCGCTTACCAGTTTAAATTCCACCTGGTTCTTCTGTCATTCCTTTCCAGCAATTTCTCTGATTCCTTATCCGTGTAACCACTTCTAAAGGTCTTATCAGATACACGAGCCTAGAAAAATTCGAGTCTCTTACAAACAGCCAGGAAAAGTTTTCGAACAGCTGTGAGGGTAAAGGGTTGCTGTAAGCAAATTGACACGATCGAGCTTCAGCCGCGTTCTATGTCCATATTGAAAAATTACTCGCCAATTATTTTGCTTCAGAAAATGAACCTCCAATATTAATTCTTTTACTCCGCTCGCACTTTTGTTGACCTCAACAAACCTCGAACCTCAACAAAGTCGCACCCCTTGTGGGGACAATTTCATCATTTTGTGGTCGATCAACTCCTCTTCCCCCATTTCCAAATTGAATAATTTTTTTCAATTTTAACATACGAAACACAAACTCTGAAGACGACTGATCCCTACTTTTCTTAAAAGCATAGAACTTTGTTCAAAATCTTCTTCCAATTAGAATCTGTTCCAATCCACAGGAAAACACTCTAAAAGAGCAGCCTTCACCTAGGCAAATTCTGCCGCAGTTCCCTGAACAAAAACATACCCCATTAATTCAAAAAGTCTCTATCTCTGTCCTTAAGGTATACCTTGAAGTATGCTCAAGACAAATTTGTAGTTATCTCGTAGTAGGAAATATCTTCCTTTTCATTTAAAAATTCAATTACTTTTCCTTCATCAAAAAGGATAATTTCAAGTGATACTTTAAATTGTGAGGTAACTGCTAACACAGGGGTGGGAGTAGTTGAGGGTCATTGTCGTGACCCACAGTTGCAAGGAAAGTTCTAGACACCGATTAATAATAATAAAACCAATTACAATCAAATCAATCTATCATTATAATATAACCAATACTTTTACTTTATCGTTCAATTGACTATTTAGAAATTTCTTAAACCAAGCGAGTGGTCTACTTAAGTATTAATCTAAATATCTCTATAACAAATAAGACGTATCTTCGAAATTAAAATTTTTGAAAAATACAAACATTTTTGGTGATTTTTATGTAATTTGAAGTGTTGATTTCGGAAATGGCTACCATTTTTTCCATCATGTCAGGATGTTTTGTAAACTCAACATCGATATTTTTGCTAAAATCCTGTTTGAGGAGGAATTTTCTCAAACAATTTAGCGTATATCATCTGCAGCAGTAGTTTTTATCCAGTTAAATCTATGTAAAAATAGATTCTTGATCAAGCAAATTGATTTTTCAGTTAATGGATGAAAACCCCTGTTACCAGATCTCACAAGTTGCTTCTGGTTGAGAACAAATACAAGAATTTTCCTTGAAGTTTAAACTTTTTTAATCAAATAGGGTACAGTTTCTAAAAAAAAATCACCAGTATACTATTTTAATAAATAGGTTTTATTGCGGTAATGTGTATAAAATAAACTATTGACCAAGAGGGGCAAATATTATGCCTGTGTACATGAAAGTTTGAAACCACTTTCAAACTCCGCAAAAAGTACAACAAAACAAAGTTTCTATTTAATTGCGTACTTTTTCCTTTGAAACTTCTTTTTGTTCTTTTTTCCCCATATATTTTATCTCGAGATCTCGTGTTAGCACCTAACAACAGTCGGTGAGCATGTTTTTTCCCATTTTCTTTTATACTTGTGCTTCATATCTGTTAGGTTCACACAAAAGACAGCACTGATAACAGCAAGCGTCGCTGAATTAATAATTTTGTTTTATGACTTGTGAATCTCTGGCATTTTCTATAAAAAAGTTAGTACTAATGTAAAAATTCATGGATGATGTTTTCGTAAATAAACGTTCATTTTTATAATTTAATGAAAGGAGTATTTTCGTAAATTAAACTACTTTCTGCTGAGTTTGTTACTCAGAACTACGTTATATTGAATGTTTAAAGCCTAACAATTAAAGGAATTTTTAATACTTTTTGTAAAGTGAACTCTTTTTAAATTTGGCAGAGATCTCGGTGAAATCTTGGTTTGCCCCAACTATGTCTTTACCTAACCCTATTACTCTCATTAATGGTACTTTTCACTCAACCAACGCAAGCTTTTGTTTACTTTGTTGTCATGGAAATCTTCCTTCATATGCATGCGGATATCTGGACAGCACCCCCCTCCCCCTTCCTTTCTCAATTTGGCTTTGGATAAACCAGGGAACTTTTTTGAAAGGAATTTGAAACAATCGCCATCTTTTAGAATAGCCTTAGCAAACTGCTTCATTTCCCCTCATTTCATATGCAGAGGGGTTAACAATACATATTCGGCTCCCTCGAGCTGTTCAGAATCTCATTCTTGGTGTCTGGTTTAAGATTTTCTTTTCGGCCCTTCTGTTTTGACCCAGTGTTGATTACCATCATGGCTTCCCTAACACTCACATATGAAACATGGGAACTTTTTATATTCCCCTTGTTGACCAAGAAGCAAGAAGATAACTTTCAAATTACCGCAAATGGTCCAACTGCAGTCGGCATATTTTATTTTGTTGAGGACGAGAGTCAAGAATTTTCATAGTGTTCCTTTATATGCACCAAATGTTCGACTGGTACAGATGCATAATGGCTTCTGTGATGAAGGAAGGCAGCCTTAAGACGCTTCTTTTCGATGAATCTGTAAACTATCTCAATTTATTTTTACCGTAGGTGGTATTAAATTTGCTCTTTGATCTGAGAGCATATGAACAGTAAGCCAGGTTTTTGTCTCACTCAAAGCATACTTAACAAAATCTTTTTCTCGATTCCTCTACCAATATATGAGGCTCCTTTCATCCATAAGTTTTTTCTTTCAATCTGGAGTTCACCAATTCAACTCCATCTTTCTAAAGGCCCTCTAATCAGATTATTAGTCTAACCTGACAGGACTAGCTCCAGCGAGCTCATATTCGGTATCGGAGCTTTGAAGAGGCAAAACTTTTGGTGGAGAGATTTTGCGATGAAGAGGTATTACAAAGGGCATGATTCAACATCGTAGAAGGAAAGGTCAGCCACGAAAGCAAGAAACTGAACACCGAAAGAATTTTTTTTATAAGTACTCATTAATATCCTATTAAAATTTAATTTTTTTCAGAAAAACGTGACGTAATAGAAATTTTTCATTTTATTTTTTTAAATCAGTACCAAAAATACATAAAGTCCCTTGAATAATTTCCATCACAGGCCTGTGTAATTGGATCACTTATCTCAATTGAAGATACGATGTAATGGTACTTGACAAGTGAGCTTACTGAGCAAGACTTAAGATCCTCTTTCTGAATCTCCCCTGCTTTCTATTTTTAACTCTTGTAATCTAAATTTCGAAACCGCCTGACGACCATCGAGTTATCTCCCACTTCGCTAGAGTTTAAATAGCAACTCTCCTTAACATAAATCATAATTCTTCTACGGGAAGCGATTTTATAAACATCTAACAGTTCAGAAGTATTTCCCCAAGAAGATGAGTTGAAGGCTCGGATAGATCTTATTACATTTTTAAATAGATCTCAAACGGAGAGGCGAATCAGAGTATGTGATGAAAAGCTGTTAGATAGAAGTTGTCACGTGACTGATCAGGTAAAGAGGTGTGCTTAAATTAGCCAAATGATAGCAAATACCTTCTGGATAGGAGAAAAACCAATTCTTTATGAAATATGAACATTATATTAACAGAAGAGCCAAATCATTATGAACACCTTCTCAAGAACACGATGCGCCACCTTAGGCCAACAGAACAGTTGCAACTTCCCTTGGCATGGATGGTAAAAGTTCTTTGTAGATGACTGGAGGCAAGTTGTACCAAATATCTAAGCAGCGGTCGTGGAAAGTCGAGATATTCTGACATGGTGAGGTTTATTTTTTGAAGTGAAAACTTCTTTGCGGACGGGAGTGAATGGGAAATTTACCCGGTTTTGCGCAACAGTGAAAAAGCAAACGGAAGTAGTGATTCCCTCCATCCCCCCGAAATGTCGCCATGGTGAAGAGATAGCGAGCGGGAGGAAAAGACAGCGAGGGGAGGGGGTACACCACGTGACTTGCGTCATATCCGGGGAAAAGTTGGACGATTGCTAAGGGGGAATTGTGCATCAAAAGTATATCTTGCTGCTATGGACGAAAGGCGCTTAGGTATTGGCGACATTAAGTGGGTACCCTTGCTACTCTCGTAACGAGCTCGCGTTGCGTATTTTCGTAGTTTTTATGTAATAAACGTGCCGTTTTCAACAAATAAACGCACCCAAAATATTACCATTATATGGCTCTTCCCGTTACGGGAGTGTCTGGGGCATTGTGTATATGTCACTAACGTTCGCGCCAGAATCGCTACGGATAGCGTCTTGTAAAGAAACACAGTGACTTCTGTTAGTGATGCATTAAGTTTATATTATTAATTTTTATTTCCATTGAATCAAAATTAATTCTGGTCAGATAACCTAGAACAAATGCAAAAAGAGGAAAAGAGTTTCGTGAAAGAAAAAAAGCAAAACTAGCAGCAATTCCTGGCGAAAGTTTATATATCACCAGGTAGTTCTGTCGCAGCTCTTATCATTTTTATCCATAAAGTTTTAGTGCTGTACACATCAGAGGCTGCTGCAATCATTGGATCCGGTGATGATTAAAAGACGATTATCTTAACTGGAGACTTTAATGTTCATTTTGCTTCAGAAGAAGCAAAGCCATTCATTGAATTCTTGAAACGGACACTGAATTTGACAATGAATACTGATTCTAGAGAAGGAAAAACTAAAAACGGAACCACGATTGATGCAGTTTTCTCACATTTTCTTGATTGATTATAATCGAGGATTTTTATATTCTACTTTAATTACCACACACCTATTGTGTTTTTCTTGGAAAACAATGATGCAGAAAATTGAATAAAAATATTTTCATATAATAAATGAAGTTTCAATTTTATTTGATTAAAGTTATCTCAGCAGTTTAATATAATTAGATCTATTCTTGCATTTACGGCCAATGTCATCAAAGAAGTTTCACTTCTATCGCGTGGCTTTCCACGTTTTTTTTTATCACTGTATGCTTTTCTGCGATAACCCAATTGTGCTCTCTCAGGTTAAAATACAGCGAGTTGAAAGACAAGGATATTAATCGGAATTCATCTTTGAATTTTTCGAACCACTTTAATACTATTCGGGCTGTGTTACATGGGGCATCGTTCTCCTGGAAGATGCCATTTAGGAAGATAGACGCCATATACGGGTGCAAATGATTTACAATTATGCTCAGATAGTTCACAATTTTCCTGGTCTATTATACAACAACTAAGGGTCTTAGAGTCACCCCTGTGAAAGCTTTCAGAGCCCAATACCGCCACCACGAGCCTGATGTAAATGGAGGAACAAGTGTTCGCCTGGAAGACGGCACTCCGCGACACAGCTGTCGAAGTGATGAATGAGAAATAGGCAATAAGAGGAAAGAAATAAATTCTTTAGACGCAAGGCAACGACAGAAGATTGTTACAGGAATTGTTCGAGGTTCCGGCTGCGTAGGTCTTAGTACAGCCGAGACCGACGGACGAAGAATTGTCGGAACAAATCTGGTGTTCGTGTGACGTCAGCTGGATCCTTGACGTGAGATCCTCCACTGTAGACGTAAGAGATTCCAGAAGAGAAAGTTCTGGGGATTGAGTGACGTGGAGGTCAAATAACTTGTCCACTGCATCCAATATTCTTTCCGAGATATGTATCATGGTAATTAGGCCACGATACATATGTATGATGTAATTAGGCCTTGCAATCGAAAAATTCGCTTGTGCACCAACGTGCATGAACCACATATTTTAGTACACAGTGGCCGGTACTTCCTCCAGAGACTCCGTGAGGACGTGCAGCAGGAAAACAACGCTTTTTGTGCCATCGAGGCTTTCGAGGATAGATGTATATCCTCATATTCGTTTGATCACTCCCTTCGTTAGGCGTGTCATCCTCCCCACAGCAACTATTATCGCGATTTTCATCGACTAATCGTGGTTTGCGCCCCCATGTACTCTGGCGATTTGCCGTTTCCCTGCTGTCTACTACCACTCCTCTGAGTTTGTCGGTCGAATTTGGCAACAACTTGTATACATATATATATACACTGGTGCCCAAAAGTTAAGCATAATAGATAATTATGTGAATAAAGAAGAAATTGTAATTGTTTGAAAGAAAACTGAGCATAGCAAGGATTCACACTTTAAAGAAAAAATGAAAGAAAACATTAAATAAAATACTGATGCTGCAGTTTAATAAGGCGTGTGGTCACCTCTGACAGCCAGGCACGCTGCACTGCGATTTACCACACTTGCTATGAGATGATGAATGAGTTATGGGCTCAAACGGTTCCAAGCTTCTTGGAGAGCTCTCTTCAGTTCTGTAACGGAGCTTAATGGGTGTGAAAGGGTTGCAATTTGTCTCCCGAGCATATCCCATACATGCTCGATAGAATTTAAATCAGGGGAGTTCGCATGCCAAGACATGCGCTGGATGTTTTCCTTTTCAATTAAGTCATCAATCAGCAACGCTCGGTGACATGGCACATTATCATCCATGAATGTGAAGTCAGGACCGACAGCACCTCGAAACAAGCGAACATAAGGCTCAAGAACTTCGTCTCTGTATCTTTGAGCAGTCACAGACCCCGTGTCAAAGAAATGGAGGTCTGTTCGGCTGTCCATGATGATTCCTGCCCATACCATTACTCCTCTTGATGGAAAATGATGTCTTTCCGTTATGTTTCTTGGTTCAAAACGTGTTCCACGTTCTCTCCATATCGTTACCCACCGAGAATCACTACTCAGACTAAACCGGGACTCGTCACTGAACATCACATTGGCCCACTCTCCCACACTCCAATGTTGATGTTTCAAATTCCAATTCAATCGAGGGCATTTATGCGCAGACGTGAGGGGAATGCAAACTGCTGGTCTTCTGGCATACAGGCCAGCATGATTGAGTCTCCTGTAAACAATTTGTCTCGAAATTCGTATTCCTGTGGCGACTGTGAGCGCCAAACCCAGTGCTCTGGCAGTACTGCCCCTCTGACGTCGCGCACTTATTACCAGATATCGGTCTTGGCGAGGGGTTGTGACTCTTGGTCGACCTGATACTGGTTGTTGGGTAACATCTCCCGTTCTTTGAAACCTCTGCCACAGTCTTGAGATCACAGACTGGTCCACATTCAGAATTCGAGACACTTCGGTTTATGATCGTGAGGATTCCAGCATTCCAACGATTCTTCCTTTCGTAAACATGTCCAATAGGCGTCTTTGTGCCATCATTCACCTTGTTTGATGGTTAACAACGTTCCTTCGCACAGCAGTTGCACGAAACTTTTCTGAACTGCCTATGTTGCAGGAATCGGTTTCTCCGCGTTCCGACATGAGCTGGTGTTTCGCGCAGGACGTAGTTGACTGAAAAGTTTTGCATAAACCCAATGTTTCTTCTTCACCCAATTAAAATCCGCAAGAAATTTGGAATAATTTTACGAATATTTACTCCATTTTCTTCGCATTTTACGATTTATGCTTAACTTTTGGACACCAGTGTGTGTGTATATATATATATATAGGTCTTCCCTTACTGTTTAGATAATCCTAAGGGGTCTATCCGCAAAATTTCCATTAATTCTCTTGGGTAAAATTTATCTCTTTAACTATGAGAGCAGTTCAAAACCTTTTTTGGTGAAGAAGACGAGATTTACGCAAATGAGAATTTCCATTTAAGCGTTTGCATTAGAGTAGCCGATGATGGTTGGTGGTTGATAGCAGAGATAAAAGCGTGGATAACATTACGACCGGAGGTCGTATAGTTAAGCAAGTTATCTAAAGAGAATAGAAGCAAGGGATAAGTGCATTTCTGACTATTTGTCAGATAAGTGCATTTCTGACTAGTTTTCAGATAAAAGCGTTTATTTATATGATAATTAAATTAATTTTAAGTAATTCCTCTTACAAGTTTAATGTTTAGTGCATTCGCTCTATTTAATTGTGTCGTGTGATTAAGTGAAGGTAATAAAAAATTGTGTTTAAATTAGTACGGCTGATCTTTGCTCGAACCCCCAAACACTAACGCCTTCTGGTACGTTACATCATGATAACCTTTCAAAATTCTTAAAGACCTTTTACATTATAAAATACATTAATCGTCTTATACCTTTTAATTGCAAAACCAAAACACAACACTAGGATTCCAAAATCTGCATGTTAAATTGTCTTGGTGTGAAAACTAAAAGCTCTTTTCTCACAGTTTACACCATTCACTCTCTCGTATTTCCAAATATATATTTGAAAATTCCTACATTTTGACAGCTAACCCCAAAAAACGTACAAAGTCTTTTTGACATCTCTTTCGTACTGCCACCTGCATGGTGTTCAAAGCTAAGGTTAACGACAGGTGTAAAAATCTAGCCCTTAGCCGCGATGAATTTCATGGACCTCAATCTGATGTTACTGTCGATCAGGTGGCATAAGCAACAACAACAAACGTTGGCTTTAGAGTTCGTGATGATGGTCAATGGTTGATAGTTGGCGATTAAAAGTTAATCAAATTGTGAACAAGGCTACGACCGGAGATCGTATAGTTAAGTAAGATATTTAAAGAGAATTCATGCTTAGGAATCAAGAGCGCTCCAGGATTCAGTTAAGTAATTTTAATGATATGTTAATTGCATTAACCCTATGCGATTGTTCTTTCGGGTTTATTATTAAGTGCATTCCCTACCATATTTGTTGAATGATTAATTGAAGATAGTAATAAATTTGTGTTTAAATATTGCTATGGCTGATCTTTGCTCGAACCCCTAAACAGCAACAAACCACGGGTTGTTACGCACAGAAAGTGGTTTTTTCATCATACAACGTCATCGCCGGTAGAATTTTCCCTAGAGGATTAGTAGGAATCGCTAATGGAACCCATCAAATTTTTACTTCCTTAAAAAAAATGCTGTGAACAGAATTTTTAAAATTTTTTTTCTATTTCATCTTTAAGATATTATAATGGGTTGTAGAATTAAAGTGGATCGAATTCTCATCCATTTATTTGGGAATTTTTGCTGAATATACTGTTTACATTTTGGATTTATTGTTTATATTTTAGTTGTTTTTTTACCTACCGAGTTGCAAAAAGGGATGTTTGGTACTTTCAGATTAGTTTAACTCCACTTATTTGGTAATAAATCTGAAGTTTTTTAAAAAAATTTTTTCTTTTATATATTTGTTATGTTTAGTGATTATTGTATTATCTTTCTATTATTTATTTTTGGTGTTTTTTTATGTTTCTTATAATTTTCATTCATATATATGTTTACTATACACAAAAATACGCCTTTCAGTACTGCTCATTTAGTGTTTAATGAACTATGGAGGTCTTTAAATGACGCTACGTGCTATCAAAGAGGCCACGAATAGTATCCTGAGATCTTCCCGAGTCGAGTCCACTACAAATCTTGATTTATCTAAGGTGTGCACATGTAGTGCCCCGTGCATTTCATGGTTGATAACGCATGTTGACGGATAAAGGTCAGGAAAGGATCCATTCAAGATATGTGAAGCTCATTGTGTGGCATGAATTGAGACATTTTACTTCTGTAGTAACGTGTAGGGATTGTCCTACGCAAATGGCCGAACCTAAGGAAAAACGAATGTTTTCGCCGACCAGTTGGATGTTAGGATACAGATAATTCAATATCAGAGGGGAATGATATGGGGTGGAAGATGACATTTTCTTGGGAGCCACAATAACCTAACATGACTATCATTTTTCCATGAAAAAGATAGCAGAATTCATCTGAAACCAGTACCCAAGGCAATGTGTTGCTATGATGGTGGTAACGTTGAGGACAAATCAGACGTACAGCTCTGTTATGAGAGCTCAAGGGGAAACAACTTCAGTGATTAGCTGCCGTTTACGCAACCCTCCTTCACACAACCTATTGAGGAGGAATGTGACTGTTGGGACAGATCTTTTCTCTTATAGTGGAAGGTTGCTTTGAACAATATGTTTAGTGAAAAGCAAAGCATTCCTCGAATTTGTCTATCAATTTGATTTTTTCCCCATCCGTGCGATCTATTGTCTCTCCGTCATATTCTGAGATAATCCTATTTCACAAAGTGCTATCCAAAGTGCAAAGTCCTATCCAAAGTCAAGGGAATTTACCTTTATCAACACACCAAGGTCATACAGCTCGAGGATACGGGCGTATCTGCTGGGATTGAGCTCGCTGATGTCTCCTTCAGTAGTTCTAATCATATTATGCACCGCGGACTTGTTATAAAGAATGCGCCAGCATCTCATTAGTAACAATAAGAAAATTGAATCCTTTCCATGTGATTTTCAATTCCTCCTATCTAGGCATTTTTGAAGGTTACCCAAGAAGGTGTTTTTCAACAGAATAACGTGCACCTGTACACCACTGTTGTAACGCAACAGGCTCTAGAGAGTGTCGAAGTGTTGCATTAGCCTGTGATTTCACCAGATCTTTCTCCAATCGAACATGAAAGGGAAATTATCGGACAGAAATCCCAGTGTCATCCTCGACCAGAATTAATTGCCCTTATTTCGACCAACCGAGTCCAATAGGCATCCCACAAACTGATATCAGGTACCTTTGCAATACACTGCGTGAACGTCTGCATGCTTGCAAACAAAGTTTTAACCGTTACACTGGTTATTAATGTAACATCATTTCCCATTAGAAATGGCTCTTATCGAGCTCTCTCCCATTATGTGATCTTGAATTTATTATGTAACCTAGACAAAATACACTGCGGAAATTTCAATGGTCTGCAATAATTTTTTCTTGGTTTTGAGAATTTTTTTCCTCCGTCAGTTACATGATTTAAAATATTTCATTGAGTGCCTACCTGCGAAATAAAAATCTAAATAGAGTAAATATGTTCTTATCCGGCTTTTCCTATGCAAAAATCCTGAATTTTCAAGCATGAAACAATGAAGTACATATACACTGAAGATGTATTGTAATAAACTGGATACAAATAGAAAATACGCTGCTATTAAGAATTTTCTTCGTATAATATTTATGGGCATTTTATGTTTTTCAATTAAAATAACATTAGAGCTTGAGACAATACGTAAAAAATTCATCTCTCGTACGCACACTCTCGTAAATGGAATTAATTTTAGATAACATCAAAGCCTGTAACAATACGTAAAAGTTCCCTTTAAAATAAAATAAAAAGTTTACAGCTGGTAAGGCATTTAAAATTATGAGCCATAAAATGATTCAGTAGAATTCATCCCTATTTAAGAACAAGCTTAATTTGGAATTCTGTACAGCTCAAGCAAGAAGACCCACAGGTAAGATGCTTTTATTTTCCAATAACAATTCATCGAAATAAATGTTAAGAACACTATTTTTCTTTAGCAAAAACTATTTGGGTTTCTTACCGTAAAAAAAGTTCTAATACTTAGACTTCTTTCCCCTTGTGGCAGTACTTAACATAAATTTTGTTTTATTTTTCTCTCCATCTTTATAACCAGAGAACATCTTTTCCTCATAGGTAGGTCTAGAAATTCTGAAAAGCAATTTTCCGATCTACATAGTTATATGAACCAAGAAACTCAGCTTTTAACACCTAAACTAAATTTTAATGAACCTAAGTAATAATCAAATCTCAAGTTAACTGCTTTCTGTTCGTTTTCATATAGTTATTCGGTATTTTGTGCGTATATCATATTGACACATTTTTAAAATTATTTTTGTACTGGTTGGAATGTTTCTTCAATTTTTTTAATTCCTAGTTCATTGTTCGACTTAATGCAACGTTCATCCTTCATCTAAGACGAAGCCATCTTGTTTTCAGAAATGCATTTTTTATTTCTCTGTCGTTCAAAGTAACTGCATAACACCAAACAACACATGAAGTTTTTTTATTCTTATTTTCTCCCCTTTCTTGTTTAAATGTCTGATGTATTGAAGAATTTATAATTTTGATAAAGAGGGCACGTTTTGAAAAGAGACTAAACGTTTTCAGCATACTAAAGCATTTTCATTTCTTTTAGAAAGTCAATGTACACCGAAAACAGAACCGTGACAATGTACATTCAAGTGCTTCTGCTGTCTCTGCTGGCGGTTGGCAGTGTGGTGGCATTCAAGGGGTTCGACGATAATTTCATCGGCTACGTTCTACAAGCGAATGCATGTGTTTCAAAGTGTAAGTAATTTGAATCAAAATTTTTGATTAAGAGAGATTTATGTTGGATATTCGCAATAACTTGATATCACCGAAGCATGGTAGATCCGAATGGAAGTGAAGGTAAAAAGTATCTCAAAGGTTCATTATCGTCAATATCTTGGGTGAAAGGATGTAAAACCAGGGGACTGTTTGTAAAACAATACAAATCCAGGAGTAACCAATCATTTAACTGTAAAAATGAAAAAAAATTTCTTATAAATTCTGCTGAGAAATCCTGTGATCTATTTTCACTTCGAATGCTTAACTTTTTCAACGGAGGAGAACCTATTCTACTGAGGATCATTTTAAACTCAGTTGTTCCTTTCAAGATTCGTTATTCGACGCAATTTAAAGGCATATTTATTCAGTGGAATGCTTGAGGATTCCAAGATCCGTAAATTGAGACGAAAAAAACAGTGTTAAGCTAAGCTGTTTGTTTGCAACTACATATTTATACATTATTATATTCATTAAAATAGTGGTAGCTGTTTACAGTATGCGAATTGATTCTTTATACAAAGTAAACAAATGGTAGCGCCACACAGTAAACTTTCTCTTATTTGTAACAATTCCATTCCTTTGTATCGATAAATTGAGAGAACCACAAGTTTATATGTTGAACTGAAATTATCACATAAATAGGCCGATTAAGATAAACTCGATGAAAAAATTATTTGTAAAATCTTTTTTGGAAATTTTTTTTCAAAAATATCTATCATAAGTAAATTCGACTTTAGAGATTCTTCAAAATATCTCATAATACTGATTAAAATCTATTTCTTGAAAAATGAAAACGCTTTGAAAAGAAGAGAAAAATAATAGAACTTATTCCCATTTTTTTAAGTTAAAAAATGTGAGACAATTCGCATTCTTCCTTTCACGAAATGTATGAGTAGAGTACAAAATTCTCCACCCAAAGTGAAAGAAATACAGGAGATATTTTGAAACTCAAAACAATTCAAAAATTGAATATCACATAACCATAACTGCATATTATTTTGCAAGAACCTAAAGTTAGGAGTGCTCAGAATCAGATGTTATCTTTCTTCGTATGAGAGAAAAGTGAACATATTTTCACAACGAAATGAATTCAGCTGAAGTGTAACTTTGCTTAAAGAGTAATTGACCAATAATCTGCTGGAATTCATGCATCACGGAATTTCTAAGAATCATGCTTGAAATGGTAACAGAATTACTCGCGTTTGATCTCTCAGACACGACTTCTTTGTAAGGTTTCAGTGGAACCAGAGATCAGGTCGAAATGGCTCGAAGATAATCTTTCTTTTATTGCTTGACAAAATTTATTATTTTTTCGTTCATCTAAATCATAGGTTCTCAATGTGGGCGATAATGTGGGCATTGGAGGCTTTCAGGAGGCAGTAAAAGACCCAGAGAAAGTTAGGGGTCATTGAGATGGCATGGAGGGACTTGGGCAGATTAACTAAACATAGTCTAAAAAAGACTGAAAAAATACGCTATGTACAAACAAAAATAAACTTTAATACTGCTTACCTTATGTCAATTGTACGTATTTAAATCATTTTCATATCACATTTACAAAAATTCATTTATTTCGGTAGTTCGGGAAATGAATGAAAAACTTAAAGATTACATTACACATTCAGGCCTACATTAAATTAAATGATATGGTGCATTTTTAATTTCTGTAGAGTACGTGTCGTCTTTGTGAGCAGATGAAAAAATCTTTCGTCCACTGCATTTCGTTAAGTCTGTTATCCAAGAAACATAGTTAAATATGTTAATCAGAAATTAATGTGTGATTCTTTAAAGCTTGAAACTATCAATTTATATTTATTTTGAAAGCAACAGTTTATTAGGAATTACTTCTCATATCATCAAAACCACTGCCTATCTTTATAGTAGGTAAGCTAAAACTTTTATTCCACTCTTTCAAATGAAGAAGAAATATAATATTACACATTTAAATATATTTGTGGCAATAGCTATTTCAGATTCGCAAGTAAAAAAATTGGGGCCTTAGAAAAAAATTAAATTAAAAAATATATTCTATTAGTAAAAGAATACTTTTTAAAGTTTAACTTTTGTACCATCATGTTTTATGTACACTCTTGTTTTTCTTGAGTGGGAAGGGGTGGTACGAAATATTCACTAGAAAAAGGAACGCCTGTTCAAAAAAGGTTGGGAGCCAGTGATCTAAATCTTTGAAATGGGAATTGAACGAAAGGGAAGTTATTGAGAAGCTGATTTCTTGGCTACCATTAAAAATTGAAAATCTAAGTTCCATAAACTGTTTTGCATATGGGAATCAGAAATTAATAATATATTTTTTTAAATTACATAATAAATTCTTGATTAGTTAGTGCTTGATTTTCAAATGTTCCGTCATGTTCAGTAAACAATTTCATTTATAAATATTTTTTCATGGATGAGTAATGACCCTTTTCTTATCTCGTAAAAATATGTCATTCAAATCTTTTTTCAATTTGTTAGAAGTATATTATTAGTTAGAGGGAGCTAAATAGCATGGGAAGGCATACTCTCAATTTTTTCAGATATAGATAATAAAAAAAAAAACTCAGTGGCTTATGTGCGAAATTTATTCCGAATTTGTTCATTAGTTCAACATATATCTGGGAGAAAGTTTAAGATTTTTCCTGTTAAAATTGTTTCCTTTTCAATTCTTAACGCTGCGTGATGAATGGACAGATTTTTAAGACTTATAAAGCAATATCCATGAATTTCCCATCATAGGATTAGATTTTGAAAGATTCTTGAACTATTGGAAGAATATATGAATGAAATGTTGAAATTAAGGGTTTCATTTGGCAGGAAGAATCTAAATATATGTAACACACACAATATTTCTATATTACAACTTCTGTTTTTTATAATTACTTATATTTTTCATAATTATAATACCTTTAAATAATTTTAATGTAATTTAATTCTAAGAAACTTACTTACCGTTGATAAAAAATAGCTTTGAAATAAATCAATAGAATATTTGTAACGTCAAATAGACACTCATTAAACATTAAGAAAAAGAATTTCTGAATTGCCATAAATCAGAAAATTGATAACAGAATGCTATGAAATTTTGAAATTAGAATAATTTTAAAAGGTAAAATTAGATGCAAAAAAATGAGCAACGCAGTGAGAAAAGGTTTTTCTGGAAAATAATTAATCATATTAGTTAAGTAATCATTTCAACACCAAACTGTACAAGTTTTTTAGAGCTCTTTAAACAGAAATCATTTTTATGTATGCTGATAATTTCAAAAGGATTAAAGGAACCTTTTTTGAAGAGTCTGTCGCAACCCTGCGGTCACTGGTCAAGTTCGGGACACCGAATAATCGGCCATTATTATAAAAATCATCTAATCACTATTCCTTCAATTTACTATAAAAAATGTTATAAACCGAGGGACATCAATTTAATCTCTATCCCAAATTTGTTAGACAAATAATTATGTCACTTATCCTGGTTACGATTCTATGTAACTGCACAAGACAGATTTCTCTCGGAAAAACTGGATACCCCGGAATTCTCTTCAAAAATAAGGATTTCAGACAGTATAACTTCGCTAATCTAACTTTATTAGAAGCCTAACGACTAACTCCTACACTCACTTAGCTAGAGTTCAAATAGAATTCAAATAAACGTAAATCCTAATTTGTCCACGAGAACCAATTTTATAAACATACAACTGTTAAGAAATATTTTTCCCCGTAGGAATAGTCGCAGACGCGAATAGGACTCGCGACAACTCTAGTTGAAAAATGTGTAAGGCATTAAATTATGCATACTTAATTTCTTCGTGCAATGTAGATATGAAGGAATATTTCAGTTTATTTTAAAAAGTGTGTTAAATAGTATATTTTTCTTTAATTTTTATTTGTTATCTTGCAACTAAAATGACTTTCTCTTTGTAGCTGGGAATCTGGATTTGTACAAGAAATATGTAGGCTGTGCCGATGACTTGCCAAAACCGGTCATTTCTATTACTTCATTTCCATCCATTAGCTTTTCAACATAACTTCAAAAAGAATATTTCTATTTAAATTAAAATAGACGAATTGAATCTTAGAATCCATGTTTAAAATTCATTTACTATGAATAGGTATATTGTTGAGCCACAAAACATGCAATTAAAGCACACATTCGTGCTAAGAAATTATTTCTTTTAATAATTAACGCTTAGATATTTTGCATTTGCATCCTTTACTTATCTTAATTTTAAATAATATTACTATTGCATATCTATTTTATGCTCAGTATAATAAAACATCTTACTTTTCATCATCTTTTAGTTTGGATATTTAAGCCCCCACTTCTTTTCACAGCCTATTTTTTTATTCACGTACCACTTGATTTCCCATCAGTGCCCCACGTACCCTCCCCCCCCCACCCATTAGGCTCAATTACTAACATGTACATGTACTGATACAATAAAAACACCACAAAACAGGAGCGTTCCTATTTTAACCAGTAATACAAAAGGGCTGTGCATTAGTAATTATACACCTTTTTCTACATTTCGTAAAAAAACATAAAAATACGGCACTTGTCCCTTTGAGAAAACACTTAACTTTTTAAAAAGAAAAGCATGATAAAAAAAAGAAAGAGTATTTCTAAACTTATGAATCTCACAGCAGTACTAGAGCTAAATTAATAATGGTACATTCTACACAAATAAATAGTTCAATTGGGTAAGCTATAATTAAACATAATAAAAAATAAATAATTCAATTTTTATTTTAGGTAAACTGGAATTCACCGTATAAAAATACCAAGGAAGGATACTTCTCATATATATACTAAAAAACCCCAACATTTTTAGCAACTTCTACTAAAAAGTCATGACGCTAATAGACCGAAAGCAAATGACGTTAAGTGAGAACTTTTTACAATAACTGAAACTGCATTCCTCCTTGGCTCAATGTCTCAAATTTTATTTATTTATTTATTTGCGTGTATCCCTTTGGTTAGTAGCACTCAACCTTTTTTTCCCGCCGAGCCGCATGCATATGACAGTTACTTCATGCGGGCCGCGTAACATAGGGATAATGGAAAAAGCAGACCATAAGACCAAAGCAACATTGAAAAATAAAATTGATCAAAATATTAAAACTCATGTTTTTGGCTTTTGTGTTAATACTATATAAACATTTCTATCAAACACACACACACAAATATTTATTTTTATGAATTTTTCTGAATTTTATGGAATAATTTCTATTTTCTTTCATTTATGACCACTCTTGCTTACATTCTACTATTAAAAAAAAAACAATTGATAGCAAAATTGTTACATTTGATTGCTTGATTGATAGAATTTCCTGTTAAATTTTTTGTATATCGTGCTCCAATAATTGAATTTATCAGTGCAATGGGCCATGACCAGGCCACTCAAAAAAGACTGGCGGGCCGCAGGATGAGTATCACTGGCTTAGGACATTGCCGAGGGGGGGGGGGAGGCGGTACGCGTACCACAAAGTGAGGAATGTTATTTTAGCCGAATAAAATAGGAGGTATTTTTATATTCGTTCATATTATGGTATCCGGGAGATGCTTCTGGATACTTTGAAAGACTCAAGAAAATTAAAATTTTAAAACGTCGAAAATAATTTTAAAAAAAAACTCACAAAATTTTTATTTAATTTTTTAATAAAATTATTTTTTTTAACTAAATATATTATACTTTACTAATAGTATTACTATTTTTATGTTTAAATGATTTTTCTCATGCGTTTAATGTTATATATCTGGCTTTTATTTTTTATAAAAGTATTCAAAGGCTGTTTTCTTTCGAAAATAGTGTGGTTCCTGATCGCAAATACTCTTTTACAGATAAAGGACGTGTACGATAGTTGTAAAAATTCCGTCTACCCAGATGGATTTGGAAGCTGCGACGATGGAACTCTGTTGAAATCAGAAGACGATAAGACAAAAGTAAGACACACATTGCAAATGGATATTTCTATCTAAAACCAAGTTTCATCTTTCTTTTAATTCTGCCAGTTATAACTATAGAAATCAAAAAGCTCAATTTGCTAAAATATTTTTTAAAAACATTATATATATATATATATAAAATTTTGTAACAATAGAATTTGGCTCAGGTTTTTTTTTCCAATCAAAAATTATTTAATTTCTTTCACCAGGCAATTTCATTAAAACACTTTTAATGAAGGGAAGTTTAAAACATGTTCCCTTTCTCCGTAAAAAGCATTGATTTGTCCTACTCGTTGTTTCGACAGCATATTTGCTCATCCATGGGAAAATATGTTTCCATTGAAATTTGCGCATATCTTCTGGTCCTATATTTTAAGCCATAGATATAGAATCAGAAGCAGCAACTTCGAATGAGATATAACTGAGATTTACTTTGAGTGCATATATTAATGAATTTGTGCTTGTTCATAGTTTTAATTTTACGATCATTTTCAATAATTTTGTATCTTTCATTTCAGTTTGAAGAGTGCTTTATTATGAAGTTACCCCAGGTGAGTTCATTCGAAATTTCACGCTTTATTGAAACTAAAGAAAAAAAACTGATTACTCATTACAAAGCGAAAGGATTATATCTTTGATTAAAAAAAAATTTCGAATTTTTCTGTATAGTATACTTTAGTTAAAATTATTCTACAACCAGTAAGATGTAATCAAAAGCTTCAATGAAAAGATCGAAGAGCACTTTTGATTGTTGCCACTACATCTACAAACCCCCACACAAAACTGTCTTATCATAAAAAGAACAAATATCTCTTACTAAAAAGGGCAATTTGTAGGGAAATAACATGAGAATAACACACGACAGCATAAAGAAGCACCACAAATAAAAAGTGTGACTGAACTCATTAAACTTATTTTTAAATGTTTTGTCGGTTTTTCACCTTCTCACAAGAAATAGCTTTATAAATTTTGTTGAAAACTACAGCTAGCACCATGTTTGATTTGAACTTTTTCTGTTCTAATTGCATGTCTCAATTCTCTTGCCAACAGTGGGAGGGGGAGGTAATTCTTACATTCATTTCTGAAACCTTTGCTTAATTGTTCCCCATAGTAATATGTTTAAAAAGAAAGCCTTCAACATGCGAAATTCACTTCCGGGATAAAAGTGTAAGTTTCTCAGGTCCGCCTACTTCTTCAAAATAATCCTTTCCTCTTTTAATAAAATTTAATCCTTTCCTCTTCTTTCAAGATCTCTATCTTAAAAGAATAGGAAAGGATTAAATTTTGTTAAAAGATGAAAGGATTATTTTGAAAAAAGAGGAAAGCTGAGCAAATTCTGCTATAAAGCCGGGATTAAAAAAAATTTCAGAAATACGTTATGTATTCACGAAATGAATTTTTATACCTTAATTTCTTAAGAGCTATACATTCTCTATAATATTTTTATGTACAATTATATTCCAGTCATAAATGGGCTTTTATGATTGGAATGGATCAAATACAATGTTTGTACTATATATATTGTAATTTTGTTTTTATTAGTTCAAATCTTTGGATTCAAGTGAAGACAAGGCACAAGAAAAATTTATGGTACAGTATTATTCATTTGATTACTTATTATTTCCTTTTTGTTTATTGTTGTTCGTCTTTATTTGCTACTATTCCTTCTAGCGAAATTAAATCTTTTGAATTTTACCTTAAAATATTATAAAACACCGTAATAAGAGTTTAAAAATATATATACCCCAAAAAGTTCTTTTAAAAATTCTCAAATGGGGAAATGCGTTTAAATTGTTTTTGTTCTTTTATACTTGTTTATTTAAGAGAGTTGAAAATTGAGAGAATTAAATATGTTTGTTATCAACATCTTAAAACGGAGCTGTTTTTCCCCCTTGTGTATTTATTGTAATTTTTCTTAACGATAGTATAATAAATATTTGATTGTGGTAAATCTATGTTGGTTTGCATAAAGTATTTTGTGACAATCAGAATTTTAGAGAAATAATGCGAATTAAAGAAGCAAACCAGGTTAGGATATTCTGGTTACTCAAAGTGCAAATCCATCACGCGTGTTTGGGTAAAAGAAATTCATCTAAGCATCCAAATGATTCGTGTTTAAAACGCTTTGCAAAGGCGAATTGAAATAGGTATAGCCATTTTTTGGTAGATATGATTGTTTTGGAGTCAATTTCTTTCGCCTAAAATTCGAAGGGACATGTACACTGGTGTGCAAAAATTAAGGACGAGACGGTTTTTTCAATATAACTTTGTACAAAAGCATTCCAAATCAACACATTTAATACCGTAAGATCCCCAATACGTAAGGACATGAGTAATGTAAGCAACACTTACTAAAAGAGAAATCAGAGGGATAAAAAGAAGCTTTATTGAAAAAGTAGCATGGAGCGCAATGCGACTGAAGGCCGAAACATCCCTGTGATGGGTGTCCAGCAAGAAATATCCGGTCTTTAGTAGGGGATATGATCTCCCCTGACTGCTAGGCAGGTTTCACAGCGTCTGCCCATGCTGAGAATGAGGGTGTCAATGAGTTGTTGAGGCATTGCTGCCCATTCGTCTTGCAGCGCCAATCGAAGCTCCGGAATCGTTACTGGTGGTAAGGTACGAGCTGCCAAGCGTCTGCCTAGAAAATCCCATACATGCTCGATGGGATTGAGATCCGGAGATCGTGCCGACTCAGACTGAATCTGCTCTCATCTGTAAAGAGTACTCGTCCCCATTCATTGTCTCTCTAATTCCGGTGTTCCCGGCACCACAGAGAACGCCTTCTCCGATGGGCAGGCGTTAGAGGTACACACCGTACAGGGCGTCGTGCAAACAGACCACCACCGTGCAGTCTTCTGGCCACGGTAAAACGCGATATCGGTCGTCCAGTCGCCTGTGTCGTGTGTCTAGCGATTTCTCCCACTGTCTGCCGCCTGTTTCTTCTGGCCTGTAAGGCAATATACCGGTCATCTACGGGTGTGGTTCCTCGTGGACGACCACTACTGAACCCCCGGATAGCTGTTCCTGTAGTTTGAAATTGTCTCCAAAGTCGTGAAACGATGCTGTGAGCAATTCCGAACTCTACAGCCACACTTGTCACACTGCGACCTTCCTCCAACTTCCCAATGATTCGACCTCGGGTAAAAGCATCCAGATGTCGTCTAACAGATTGATTATTCGCCATTTCTCGCTGAGGCAGCAACTCGGTGTGATTTTAACTGCTATACGGTGTGCAATCTCTTTGCCAGAAATACTAATCTTACACCGACAACATGCTTTACTACTCAGACACTCCCCCATTACGTCTACCTGCATATCTGCGCATGTGCTACCGTACATCACCTCACTTAATTTCCTGATTGGTCTTTCTGTCCGCTCTGCCTCTTCGTTCAGCTGATATGCTAATTTTTCGACTTCGTCCTTAATTTTTGCACACCAGTGTAAGTAAATACGCGAGTTTGGAAGAGTCCTCGTGATTGGGTTTGTTTTTAAATAACGAAATCATTACTCGCGCGGGGAGTCATGTCACAACAGTGAAGCTGTGTGGAAGAGATAGACCATGGAGATACATATTGGAAACCTTGGTAGTGGTTCACAAAGTATGAGGGCACCTTGATGTTACGTCCCCATAATGGGGAGCTTCCTCCCATCTAACTGATACAGTGCAGAAGTTTTTTTACAAGTGAGTCCTTATCAGCCCCACGGTTTGTCCGATCCCTGGAGATGGACGAAAGCACAAAGAATCTTCCACGCATAAGCTAAAACCGATGCCTCCGGGTGCAGTGACATCACGAACACAGTTAGTGGAAGGCCGATTGCAAAAAGTCGTCATCTCAGATGAGTGCAGCTAACAGCCTTAGTTCATAACGATGCACGTTGACTCTTCAGAGTGTTGTACCTAGCGCCGTACGGGAGTAACGCTTTGTGTTTGGGTCATGAAGAGGCATGGGCAACCCTTGACACGCGTGCCAGATTTCGCCCGTGCTGCTATTCTCCGTGGCACTCTACTCATTCATCAGAAAATTTAAATTGCGTTGTTACAACACTTTGCTCGGCATTTATTTTCTCGTCATTTTTTTTGAGAAATCTTGAAAGAAATTTTGATGTTCCTGGTTCCTAAGACATTTGAAGGAACTAATATGAATACAACAAAAACATCATGTTGTATGTATGCTTCTTATGTCACGCGTCTAGTACACAAAGAGATTTTCAAACTGAACATTAGTCCACATTTAAGATTTCCGAAAAAAAATGAGAAGCTATATAAAAAAATGCGGTTTCTGGATAGAAGAAAAAAATTTCATTTCTTTGTCAAATATATATAATTGCAACCTAAAACTAAAGAGACCAAAGATGTAGATATGCAATTGCTCCTTGTGGAGTAGCCAAAAGTTAATATTTCACACATAGGAAATACATAAAGGTTGTCGAATTATTGCTTAGTGAGTTAACAAACCTACAAATGGGATTAACCCAAATTCAAGAGATACCACCTTCTACGTGAACTACTGAAAGACAAACAGCTGAAATGGCAGAAAATGTAACCATAATCTGCAAGAAACTGTTGCATTTATTGCTACTGTAGATGAAAGTATGACTGCCGCAATCATATTGGTAGATTGGATACAGCTACAAGGTTGCTAACCCATTGTCTAGAGTGTTTTCAGATGCCATGGGGGATACTGACAATTTCGAATTGTGGGGTACCTGAACTGCAAACACCAGAGCTAAATGTGGAATTTAGAGTCCTATCTTTCTTGGAGGACATTCCTGAAGCCATATTTCTGAAAGGCGATACCCCTTCACATGTTGCTTTGGTATGCGCAAGCTTTCTCGAGTGCGCGCCCTGTTCCGCTTTATTTATGCCTTGCGCATTTCACACATACGTGGAATCGGTAGCAAAGCTCAACGGCACCAGAGTGTATGACTGAATTTTGGCGTCAGATAGAGGCCTTGCATCCTCAGCATGACATTCACAATCTGTAAGATTTAATGTCGTGATGAGTACGGGTTCTCATCTCTGCGCTGCCCGGATGCACATGTTGTTTTTTCAATTATTTTGAAATTCTTGCTGTTTTATTTTAATTTTAACTAAAGACTCCAAAAGTGATGCTTTGAAAAAATAGAATGACTCCTGCCGATTATTTCATGGTGTTTGGCAGTTTTTACAAACAGGAATTTTTTATTCATTTATTGTACTTTAGCTTCTTTTCTTTAAAAAATTGTAAAATTGACAAAATGTTTGATGTGCTGTAGATTTATTTTAAACTTTCTTGTTCATGATTAAACAAATTTATTGATTAAAAATATCTTCTGGGAAGTATTTTAAGGTTGTACGCATCCTTTCTGGGGAGAGGAATGAAAGAAGTATTGGTTCCCGAAGCAGTTTTTCCTTTAAAGAATTAAAATTGAAATGATTCTAAGCTTGAAACTATATGCATAATCCTTAACATACATAAATTTTGTAAACAACTTTTCTCTGTTTCTTAGAAATGCATCTACAAGAACGGAAACAAATGCTTGATGTCTTAAGAAACGGTGGTGATTTACACTTCCCCATTGAAGGCATACAGATGAAGAAATTACTAGTTTAATTTTTTGTATTATATGTTAAATCTTGAAAAAAAATTGATTTAGTTCTGCATTGTAGAACGTTTTTTATTATTTTAAAACCATGACTATAATAAATAGAAATAGTTAAAATACGATTGACTTTGTAGTTATTAGTGTAGTGTTAAGCGACAAAAACACATTTTGAATACAAAATATTTTAAATTATCTGGGTTTTTTTTCCTTCAATGAAATTCAGGCTAAAATAAGAAATTTACACATTAAGTGTAATAACAAGGAATAAAAAAATACTTGCGCTTATAATTTTAATTTTATATTATGAGTATTAAGTGAACAGTATTTTATACATAAAGTAGTGCATATCAACATTACCACAAAGTTGTCCAAAAACTGTAAAATTCCTAAAAATTTCTACAATTCTATCATTGTCTATAACAAGAAAGTAAATAAGTTATGAAAACTACTTAATTTGGGTTTAAATTAACTCATAAAAAGGATGTTTCTATTTACGAGTCATTTTTTCACGCATCTGATTCCTCGTTTTAAAATAGATTTAATTTTAAAGTTTAATATATTCTCACAGCAAAGTTTAAGAAAGTTACAGGGGTCTTAATAGTGGCCATGCTTAAATTGTTTAAATGTTATACGAGAAATTCGAATCCAAGAAAAGTTTTTATACACCACTTTCTGATTTTGACACAAAACAACTAAAAATAGTGTTCCTGTTCTAAAATATGGATGCAAGAAATGTTAGATATAGAGCAAAAAAAAAAAAAATATTCATTGTAATATACCAAAACATTTTACAAATTTCAATTCCTTGTATCATTTAATTCATGCACAACATACGAGCCTATGCCGCTTGTCATGTACCGACTGTTTTTTTCCTTCAAAATAAATATCTACGAATTTCAGTTAGCAATATGTATATTCATTAAACCATGTATTTCTTTATGGTTTTTTTAAAAAGAAATTCACCTTTAAATTACCTACAGGAAAATTCATTGGAGAAATCTCGTACGAGTTTTCCTATATAAAAATAATTATTTGCATAAGGATAACAGAACTCCTTGAAAATATTAAATGAACTAAGCCAACGAACAGTTACATTAAAAAAAATATTTGAACAGCCATTATCAATACAGTAAAATCACGTCTAACACCCGAAAGTTTTCTGTTTGTATAGCTGCCCTCTGCCATATTGAATTTACCATGTAAAGGATATTGTACAGATTAACACTTTTCACACGTTCAAACTTCTGACGAGTGCCTGGTAAGAAAAAAAGAGTTTCCAGCTCCCTTGTCACTTGACTGACTTTTAAAAACTGCGAGAAATTATCTTCTATACTTTCGGTATTTTGAATTTCGTACTTTTGCTTTTTTTCCTGTTTCCGGGAGCTCCAGGAAATTTGTGGTCATCAAAAGCCATTAGATGAGGGGTGGCCAACCTTTTTGAGAAGAGTGCCACTTTCTGATAAAAAAATTACGCGTGCCACTTCCAACTTTTCCAACAAACAAAAGAATATAAATAGGTAAAAATGTTACTTATTGACTTGTTATGCATTTTTTACGCAAATAGCACGTTTTTTAAGCCAAGTCTATAATGAGTGGTAATTTAAATTAAGATAGTAAATAAGATTAAAGTACAAACTTTTAGGTTTTAGTGTTAATAAAGTTTTTACTAGTTTAACGAGTTTGCTTAGGTATAAAATAAAAATGAGTAACTTGAAACATTTAATTCTAAATAATTATTGAACAGTCCGTACTTGCTTGGTGGGGTTTTTGAATTTGTAGATTTTGTTACGAGACAAGTCATCTATATTAGGATTAGTTCTCGAAGATGCTAACAAAATTAGGTTGTTTTAAGTGTATATCGCTTAATTTTGATTTTATTATGTTCGTAATAGAAAGCATTTGTTCACAAGTATGTTGATCAAAACTTACAACAATTTCTGGCATCCAAATCGTGTAAATATGAAAAATTGCTTGCTGGTACAACTTTCCAAAATTCAACATATCTCGGATCCCTTGCAATTAAAATAATTACATCTTTTGAAAATTTTCAAAAAATATCAAAATGTCTTCGCGTGCCACTTTTTTAACTCAGCTGTGCCACACTGGGGCATGCGTGCCGCGGGTTGGTTACCCCTGCATTTGATGGTAGTTTAATTATGTAATTATTTAATTAAGGATGGCGAGTGGTATGATGTCTTGTAATTAACTATTTATCATTTCGCGAAAATTAGAGGTGGGTGTAGAGGATGTTGGATTGATGAGGAATCATTTGCTTGAATGGTAATGCATTTTTATTTACAGGTAGACATTAAGGAATAACAAAAATACCGATATTTTTATTTATTTATTTATTTTTGCATTTTTCTATGGCCCATGTGTTTGGAAAGTTGGTCCCAAAATTTTAGATATGAAAACGAATTAGTTTTTAAGATATTTGAAGTGTTCTTGAGTCTAGGTTTTAGTTTCGGTTTCATTTAAAAGCATATTTCATTTCTGAATTGAATTAATTAAAATATTTTTGAACATAATCCATTTTTTCCATTTGAAATATCTGAATAGCTGCAATTTTTATTACTAAAATAATTTCTGTTGGCTTATGTTTTGAGTTTTCTCATAGTTACCTAATTAAGATTGATTTCAAGACCAATATTTATGTCTACACATATTTTGTATAACTTAGAATTTTTTTACTTTATTTTCATTGAGGTTTTGCTGTTGGAAAAATGCCACGGACAAAACGTACTCAGGTTGCTATGAGAAATAATATTTGGAGGAGGTGGAACACGACTGAAAATGATAAACTAAAATCCAGCCTTCACCTAAAACTACAATGAGACTTCAAAATACAAATGTTCTGAATACAAATAAGGCAGAAAGAACCGAATATTTGCATGATTATACTATAGCATAAAACAAAGTATAGTACAGTAACAAAAAATTTATAAACTGTCTCGATTTAAAAGGGAATAAAAAGTAAATTTCATATACAAACCTGGCGATTTTTAGTATAAGTTAGTATATTTATTATTTTGTTCCTCAATGCTTTGTGTTTCAAAACTTTTTGAAAATATTAGGTTAAGATTAAGCCGAGCAATCTGCCATTGTAACAAATGATATCAATATTATGCAAAAATATATTTTGTATTAAAAAATATGTTTTTAGTCATTTAACTTAAGTAGTGTTTTAATGTAGAACGTGAATTTGAAAATAATATATTAAAAATTCGAGCCTTATAGTTTCTTTTTTGACTTTACAATGTGTTTTTCTCAGACTTTTAATTTTAAAGATGTAAGTGTTTTCTAAGCCCTAAAGCTTTTTTTTTTCAGTTCAAGATAGAGTCTTGAATATTTTATACATATATTCCCATTTCTATGTGTTTTATAAATGTTAGTATGTATTTAGGTGTGAGATATCTAGTCATTTTGTTAAAAAATTCTAAAGTTAATATTTAAAAAAAAAATTTTTTTTCTAGGTATAGCTATAAAATTAATTGCTAAAAATCAACAAGGGGACAGATTTGAAATCCAAACTGACTTTTGCTTCCAATAATCTAAGAAGCATAAATTACTTTAAATGACCACAAAATTTTTAAAAACTGTGCCTTTTATTAGAGTTTTAAAAAACTTCTTAAGATTCTTAATTTTTTTAAATTGTTAAATAATGGCTGGTCAAATTGACTTTTTAGTTTCAGAATGAACTTAATAATATAATCTGAAAGTAAAGCACACACACACACAAATTAAGACGTGACACCGGCGTGCAGTTACATCGCGTGGACAATAAGCGGCTCAAATCTTCCAAAAATATTCCAGTGTTTTTACAAAAGACCACTCAAGAATTCTAAGAATCACATAATTTTCGTGAAAAGCTTCTCTGATTGGTAGACAGCTATCGTAGGAAATGACTTACATAACCAGTAATCTAAAAAGGCTGACCACATGATTTTAAAGTGTTAAAGTAGTGGTTAAATCTCGTTAGGCGGGCCAACTAAGAGTTCATTATGTACGTGAAGTCCTCAAAGGCTCAGGACCATTATAAATTAAAAAGCTTTCAAGAGAAAATTATCGTGAATCATTGCATTTCCTCCCTCCATAAGACACGTGTGTGGCCCTTAACACACACCTGTTTCTTACAGAGATACCAAGCACAAAATTGAATTCAGATTAATATTATTTTAAAATAATTCCCTTCACATAAACACAAACATGAAAATGATCTCTAACAAGGAGACCAAGAATCGAAAAAAGTAATAACTAATATGTATAAATAGAATACACTGGCCTCCAAAAGTTAAGGAACAACCGGTTTTTTGCGCCTTATTTGCAAATGAATGAATATAGAAACACCAAATTTGGATGACATGGGCACAGACAGTTATAGATTACAGTTGACTTCAAGATAGAAGTTTACAAAACAAAAATTCAAAAATGATTTACAACAAAAAAAGGCAATTTCTCAGAAAAAGTCTATTCTTGTAAAAAATAATAATCACAGTTTTATGTGGTATAATGTCATAGAAACATAAGAAAAATGGGTTTTGATAAGGGATATGCCCACCCCTAGCTGGAATTAACTGGCGGCATCAAACTTCCATGCTGTTAATTAAGCTGTCGGTTACCGAAATGGGAAGCGAAGACGAGGCAAGGATTAAGCTTTGTTCCAGCTCTCCTAAAGACCTTGAAGGAGGACTTAAAGCAGCAACCTATCTACAAAGACAGTTACAAAGGTGCTCTATCGGATTTAAATCTGAAGATTGAGCTGGCCATTCCATTCGCTCCAAACCAAGACCCTAAAGATATTCCTCAACAATTACAGCTGGGAGAGGTCATGCATTATCATGTATCAGAATGAAGTCATTGCCAATTGCACCGAAATACGGGTGGTCATATGGATCAATGATCGGACCCCAATATCTCACACCAGTCAGACGTCCTCCCTGGAACATATGCAGGTCAGTATGACCACCGAATGAGGTCCCTGCCCAAACCATTATTCCACCATATCCGTAGCTGTGTCTTTCAACAGTGTTGGATTGATGATATTTGGTGCTTTGTTCCCTCCAGCAGACGTCCTGAATCACTCTCCAGTGGGTATCTGAACTCGTCTGTAAAGAGTACAGAAGCTCATCACTGTCTGGTCCAGGAAACGTGTTCTCTTGCCCAAGATAAGCGGGCCCTTCTCTGTCGTCTGTTGAGGGGCACACACACAACTGGTCGCCTTGCATAGAGACCTGAATTGTGAAGACGCCTTCACACCATACTAGCGGATATTCTTCTCCCTGATGCTACAGAGTGGTCTACAACAAGTTGCGACACAGAAATCCTTCTTCTCCTTCGGGCCGAAAGAGTGATAAAACGGTCTCCTGAAGGGTGTTGTAGCTCGTGGTCGGCCTGGAACATGTCTTCTGGACACAGATGCTTCGGTTTGATATTGATTCCAGAGACGGTGGACCACACTACGAGACACATTAAGACGCCTAGCAGCATCAGCCTGTGATAACCCCATTTCCATCCATCCGACCGCCCTCCACCTTAACGAATCGGGCAAACGGCTTCTCTCAGATATTGCGAGACCCCACTGCCTATTGTCAACAAATCTGCTAACAAAAGTTGTAAATCAACAAAAGTTACATGCGTAATTACGAAAGTCTGATATATGCATATTTTTTTCTCTCACATGTATATCTGTTCTTCCCTATTAAATAAAGTGGCAGCTATTGTTTTTGCATAAATTTGTATAAAGTTCGTTTTTATCACTTTTTTAAACTATAAATTTTATTGTTACTGTCCTTTTTTTAGAGTGAGCTTCGAAAAACGTGTTGTTTCTTAACTTTTGGAGGCCAGTGTATATGAGTCCATTAGAAAATTCAAAATTTTACAATTTCTGTTGAGTAGACATTGAATTTGGGCTACTATAAGTAGTAATGTTTACAATTATCCTTATACCATTTAAAATAACACAACACAAAAGTATCAATATAAGAGTATTGAAGTATTAAAATAAAAGAATATAAGATTCAATAGTTTTAGTATAAGAACAAATAGTTGTAGTATAAGAACACTCTCAATGACATACATCATGTAAGGGTATAAGTTTGCTTATACATAAAAAGTTTGTACTGACTTCTTTGACTCTAGTACTTGAAACTTAGTAACCTTAATGGTAGGCTGCTAAGAAAGGGGATATAATTCAATTTTCTCCCTATTTCCATATAAGAGTTAAGATGGAGATTCTATAGCATTGTTTTTCGCTAATTTTCTTGCTTCTTCAACTGGAGTGTAAAACTGGTTTTGGGTTAATGGAGGGGTACATGATAAACTGCCAAAAAACAAATATGCAGAAAGGATTTTTTGACTGAATGAAGTGTTAAATTATACTCATTAATTACTTGTTCCAGAAGTTTTGTCCTCTTAATTTTGGTAGGAAAACAATTTATATCTTAATCTGGTTACAATGGACTGATAAACACACGTTCGTTTGTCTGTGGAGGATGAGAAGTAGTCAATAAATGTAGCACATCGTAATTTCTCAGAACGCGTTTAAATCTAAATGAGGCTTCATTTCTATCCGTTTACAATTTTGTTGGCATTTGAATTTGGAAGAGTTGTTTTAGGCAATTATCATAAGTTTCTTTTGCTTCACTTTTGGAAGGAAAGGCCGAAACATAACAAGTTGTATGATCAATTACTCAGTGGAGATGCTATTTAGTAGAATTATAATAATTAAATCCACCAACAGTTTCAGTAGAAATATTCTCAAAAGGTTGATCTGTGGAGGGAACAGCCTGTAAAAGACCAAATCTCTTTTGCCTTTTCTTTTTATTTAATTGACAAGCACTACAATGTTTGACAAATTTTGAAATATCCAGATTAGTAGGAAGACAATAATATTGAGTTTAATTAAATTTATCATCTTTTGAGTGAGTGGATTTCTTAATTGTTCATGAGCATTTTCCAAAATGTTTCGTTTTAATGAAAAAGGTACAACTATTTTAAACAGATTTTTCTTTTTCATGACAAGGACACCATTTACTTTCTTATATTTAGAATTATTCAGATTGTCTAAATTTTGATGCGTCTTTATCTCATCTAATGTAAGTAAATGTACAGAGAGTTGGATACATTGAGCAAAGGATGTCTTAATAACATATAGCTTTCAACATTTTTTATCTCCTTTAAGTGTTTAATTTCATAATTTACTTTTAAAAACCAACGAAATAAGCTATCCTTTAAATTTTTCACCTTTTAAAGCGAAACAAGAGCAGCATGATTAGTATGGATTAGGAATTTTTTACCATGTAAATAATAATAAAATTTATCAAGGGCATCTACCATGGCTAAACATTCCAATTCTGTGATACAATAATTTTTTTTCATGATCGAAAAAGATAAGATACTGGGTGAAGATTACCAGAACTATAAGGTTGCTTTAAAACTGCTCCAACTGTTATATGGGAGGCATCATAGAACACATGAAGAGGCAATTTAGGATCATATAATTATAATACAGGTTTAGTTATTAATGTATTCTTGAACAATTCAAATGCTATTTGACATGACTGCAATCAAATGCCATTGTTTATCTTTTTTTAATACTTGATTTAGAGAGGCTCTTTAATCTTAGCATAAGAATCAGTGAATTTGTCATGAACATTTACTGCCAAAAAACTTTGAAGTTTAATATTTTTAGAGGATTGTAATTATTTAAAACTTTCAATTTTATGATTATCAGTTGTGATGCAACCTTCTTTGAATTTATAGTCTAAAAATATGATTTTATCTTTAACAGAAACACATTTTGAAAATTTTATTTTATTAATTTCTTCTGCAAAAATTTTGAATATTTGTCTTAAATGAGCATAATGTTCCTCCAAGGAATTTGAAAAAATAGCTATGTCATGAAAATAGTGACAGACAAAATTTGAACATTTGTGTTTATTTATAAATTTTACGGATAGTAGGCTTAAATGTTGCAGGGGCATTTTTTAAGCCAAAGGGGAAAACTTGAAATTCATATACATTTAAACCTATATACAAAAACCTACACTTGTAATAAAAGCTAATTTTTTTTGCTATCTTTTTCATGAAGACGAACATGCCACTAACCCAATCTGAGGTCTAATGTTGAGAATATTTTAATATTACTTAATTTATCTAACAATGAATGAATTCAGAATAAGGCTCAGCATCCTTTTTAAAAATTGTATTTATTTTTTGATAGTAATGCGTAATCTAGTTTTTTGTTTTTGTTTTCTTTTGTTAGCCAACTTGACAGAAGAAGAGTTAGAACTGTTGGATTCTTCAATTAAACCTGTAGATAATAATTTTGTTATTTGTTTATTTATCTCAGCTTCTGCAGTAGCTGAAGTTCTGTAAGCCCTTTGAAAAATTGGTCTGATGTCAAATTAATTCTAAGGGGGTTTCATTCTAAATCTACTTAAAGGCATGGGAGTATTCTGACAAAAGAAATAGCATTGGAGGAGATAATTCTCTTACAATCAAAGGTGGGAAAATTTCCTCTCTGCGGTATCTACAAAATCATCCTAATTCCCCTTGTGATTATTTGTATCATCTTGTATATGTAAAGACATTTTTTTTTTAAAAATTTGATATGATAATTTAATATATTTTCTATGTTGTATTAATTTGTTGTTTTCACAGTCCATTAATACATTTGCACAGTAAGTAGTTCTAAGCTAATATAAACTACTTTTTAATAATATAGAGTATTATTTTTTTTCTATTTGTCCAATTCTCTCTCTAAAATAAACATTACATTGATTAAGTTGAAAACTGCCATGGAATTCGTTTACTTTTATATGCCTAGTATTTTGCTTTTGTGAGTTACATTTAGTATCTGAGAAATTAATGATTGGATGGATCCTATGTCGATGACAATGTTAAAATTATCTTGTCTAGCTTGGGAAGCAAGGGTATTGTACACGTTCGCTGGACTTGGCAAGATTGAGATGTGTGCAGAACAATAGTAGTTGTCAATATGCTGGGCCAGATGCCTCTCTAGAAGGGTGTTGTCTCTCATTTGGGATTTATGAAGCACTAACAGGGTACCCTGTGCACTGGGGAGCAGAGTTAGCAGTTACAGGTGAGTCACATGAAAATCGGGGTTGTCGAAACTGTGTTTGTCTAAAAGGACATATTTCTGTCCAATTGTAAGTATTAGGAATACCTTGTCTGGTACCAATTCTACATGGACATGATGGTATTTCATGTTGAAAGTGTGTATTATGGCTTGACCTAAATCCTGGACTTTCAAAAGGGTTGGCATGATAATTAGGTAAATTGTCAACAAATTTTAAAGCTTGGTCTAACAGCGTTGTGGGATCGAGGTATAAATGTAGTTTGTCTTCTAATGGCCAGCTCGTTTTGCCTGAAAGTGTTTGGTTCCAGCCAAGGGCTTGGGTTTTCATTAATCATATTGCTAGTTTGAGCCATTCTGTAAATAAGTGTTGTAGGACGGGTTAAGGAGATCGTTTTATCTACATAGGTATTCCATCTGTAAGGTCTTCTAAAATGAGTTAGGGTGACAGACTTAATTGTCTTCCACAATTAACTTTTTTTAAGAAAATATTTCTCTAAGTTATTTTTAATTGATGTTGGGAATGATCAACTAAACAAAAAATTAACTACATTGGATTTTAAAAAGTTTTTAATAAGAAAAGAACAAAGATTTTCAAAATTTGAAATATTTAGGCAAGAATTAATGGAATGTGTTAGAACCCCTTAAGAAATTTTCGATATATTTAAAATTTTTCTATAATCATCCTTATTACTTTTTTTACATGCATTATCAAAATATTCTACCCAGGTTTCTATTCTCATGCCCTTTTCTGAATCAAAAGGGATTATATGCAGGGTTCTATTGGTATCGGACAAGTAGAACTATTAATTTTTTCAGCCATACACTCTCAGCACTGTCTTTTCTACACCTTGCATTCTTAAATCTAAGATTCACATTCAAATTAATTAAATTTTAAATTAACTCTTAAAAATTTTCGGACCGTGAAACACCAAAAAATATATAATTTGAATATTAACGTAAGTCAAAACATTTGAAACTGTAAATTATCAAAATTCTAATATTGCATAATAAAATAAAACTTATATTTAAGTAAATTAGATTTTATTACAATATATTAAACTTTTAACATAATTGAAAGTACCAAAAATTTCGTTATTGCTTTCATTTCAAATATAACAAACATTTATAAAAACACTAGGTAATAATCAAAATTCTCATTTTAAACATTAGAATCAATTTTAAAAAATCAGTATAAACTGTGCACGATTTTAAAATCAATAACTAAAAAACCAATAATGTATAAATACAGAATCAATTTAGAATTTCAGACTATTTTAAATTTTATAATTTGTTAAATAAACGCAATCAACAAATTCAAATAAAAATCCAAAAATGTAAAATCTATTGAATCACTTTGAAATTTCAGCTACTTAAATAAACACAATCAAAAATTTAAAATCGGAAACAGATAAAAAAAAAAGTATTATCTCACAGCAACATAAGATTTTAGTTTGTGTGTGATGCCTATTACTTGATATTTTTGAAAGAAATTTAGTAAGGAAATTTTGTTTTTGGGAAGCTTTTATACGGATACTCTAGAGAGAGAGAGATAGAGAGAGTTATATTCACATTAATTTGGTTTTAAAATTAAAAACCAATTCTGTCACAGCAACAAAAGCATTTCAGACATTTATAATTGACATGCCAAATGCAGAGGAGAAAAACCCACAAATGTATTCCATCTTCTGCTACGCTGTCTAGAACAAAATAATGGTGTTCAAGAACAAAAATTTATTTTGAAGTGTTCTACTTTACAATTACAGTTTAGATTAAGCTTTTAAGTTTCAGTGGATAAATTTATGATCTGAAATTGCCTGGTTCGATTTGGAAGAGAACACAGAATTTGTGAACCAATCATAAAAAATTCTGCAAATATTGATGACCTATTTGATAAACGAATGTTGTGTGGAACCAGATAATTCAATACGAAAGGGTCGGATGTGGCTCTTATTCTGAAAAAGTACCAGCTGCTGTTGAAGAAACGTGGAAAGCAATACTTGAAATGTTTGAAAAGATTGATATTTTTCATGTTGCAATATTTCTAAAAGGGTTGAATTTTCCATGCGGGGCATTTACTCCAGTTGAGAGAATCCTTTTCAATAGGGGGGGGGGGCATCCGACAGAGGCCAACTTTCAGTATCTACTGCTACATGTTAAAACTGCTTAAGACTTTTCGTACTGTGAATTTTATACCTAAATAACTCACAGCTCTCATTTCGGAAAAAGAGCATTTCTAGTGAAACATACAACTGATAAATAAAGCTTAATGTCTGAGTAAATTTTTAAGTCCTTAAAATATGTCCTTATTATATGTCCCAAAAAATATAATAAGCCTACATTATATATAACAATGCTTCTCAAACTTTCAATATTTGCGACACAATTTTCAATCAGAATTTTCATCCCCTATACAATAATTATGTATTGAATGCAATACTAATGTACTTTGAAGCTAAAGCTACCTCAATAACAAGTCGTTCAAATTATCAAAATTCTATGCGTTTCTCTTAAGTAACAGATATTTTAAGTAAGTCACCTTTAAGAAATCGGATAAGTATTGTGTGTTACCAATGTGTGCATTCTAACGTGTAAATTGAAATAGATTGTAAAATAATTTTTGAATTATATTAAGTATTTATTTCTTCAATCACAATCATTTCTATAAGTATAAATGTCTACAGAAAAATAGTCTCGCATCTGTTGCTCTCTATCTTCTATCCATCACAACTTTCATTCTTGCGGACTTCTGTGCAACCGTCTGGTTAACCTATCATACGCTTGTGTAACCGCCTTCCTTTGAAAAAATTTGTCTCTGCCAGACAAACCCATGGGAGTGTCACTAGTAATTATTAAAATGCTCTTAATTTAGTATTGATAAATTAATTATCACATATGTATATTGTGAAGTACTGATACATTTATAAGTATATAAGTCGGGTAAACCTGTATTTTTATTTTTAATTAAGTCAGAATTTATTTGTTTTGCTTCTTTTCAGAAAATTAATAATTTTCTTAAAAATTACTTTATTTTCGACATGTTCACGCCCCCACTTAGAGCTATCACGCTCCCTGGGGGGAGGGGGGGGGCTCCCCACAGTTTGAGAAACGCTGATATATAAAGAGAGAGATTTCATAGAAACCATTTCAACAAGAAGCATTCTAGTTAGCTCGAAGCAAAAAGCCTTCTGAATTTATTGTACAATTTATTATCATAATCTGAATCTCGCCAAGGAACTTTTATTGCTGTAATGAAATAAAAAAAGGCACAGTAGCTTAACATTAAAGTTGTAGAGATAAAAAAAAAATGTTTGATCAATGTTCATAAATTCCGAGTATCATTAAAAGTGACAAAGAGTTTTTTTCCTTGCCAGAAATAGCTCTCATATAAAATGTTTTAAAAAAAGACAATAACCGATACAGGTAATAAAGCAGAAAAAGAACATATCTTTACTTTTGTAGTCACTTTTAAAATATTTTGGTTAAAGGACAGATGAATTTTGGGATGAGGCGGCTTATTGCAATGTTGCACATCTGAGAACCAATACATAACCATAAGTTCGAGATTAGTTGTATTGTGTGTGTGTGCGTGTGTGTCTGAAGAGTGGATATTCATTAAAAATATAAGAGTTTAATGAATTTTTCGCCTTTAAGGAGGATTAAAATTGGAACATGAAAAATGAATAAACACTCTTTCATTTAAAACATAATCTAGGTGAGTGTATTTGTTAATTTAAAAGTTACGAGTGGTTGAGTGATGAGAAAAAAGTTCAATTCAATCAGCGCATGTTAAAAACTTTTATATATATATATATATAGTTATTTGAACTTCTTTGTCTCTTCATCGTATTAATAAATAAACATTGTGAGGAGAGAAGTATAACTAATAGTCTTAATTCCTAGAGAATCTCATTTTGCTGTATTTGATTCCCTGTTTTTAAGTTTCTTAATTTCTGATATTAAATATATTATTTAAATTCCAGTACGACTTTCATTGTTTCAAAGTTTTGGAAATTCTGTGAACTCATTTCACTTTAAAGGCAATCAAAACCATATGTTGTTGTTTTTAAGGCGTTTCTTTAACTTCACTTGTGATTAACATTATGGCCTCTCTCAAAAATTTGAAAGTTCCTTTCCAATTCCGTGAATTTAATCATTTAAAAATAGATCCATCGCAGTTGAGTGGAACGCACTTGTTCAAAATTTATTTGCTAAAAATTTCAGCTTCCCTGAAAACACATACAAACATTTTATTAACTTGTCTTCATTTTGTCACACGGGAACGGATGTAAACTTAGATTCTCTGTGACCGCGGCAGTAAAATATACTTCACTTTCAGCTACTGTATTTGCCAGAGGTAATGCATTCTTTGGAATACACTGCTGGCCAAACAAAATGTAACACTCTAAAGGAAGCATGCAAACCGTGTGAAATTTACATCATGCGTTGGTGGCGATGAAATATGCAAACCATTAGCATTATAGTGTAGACGCACATCACGGGCTACCGTAGTGCCTCCCACAAGCGCTATATAAGGGGCAATTTGAAGTACGGGAACTGTTTTAGTGCTTTTTTCTTGTGCAAGCTGTTTACCTATGCCTCGTAGAAGACAACGAACATCTTTTGATTAAGTTTCTGAATTTAACGGAGGAAGAACAGTAGCCTATGGGGATTGCAGTTATGCTTCAGAGAAATCGGTCAACGTGTTGGACGAAACCAAGCAACTGTGATGCGAACCTGTCATTGTTGGATACAGGAGAAAACGACAGACCGACGGGTCTGATCACACCTATCTCGTTGCACCACTGCCCGTGATGACAGGTGGATTAAACGCATGGCAGTGATGGACCGCGCAGCCACATCATGAACCATAGCACAACAGATTCAGTTTGTTACGTATCATGCGGTATCCGCTCGTACCATCCAACGCCGTTTGCAGCAGAGAGAAATGTCTGCAAGACGGCGATTGCTTCGTTTACCCTTGACTGGAAGCCACAGGCGTTTGTGCCACCAATGGTGCGATGAACGGTAGATATAAACAACGGAATGGAATGACATTGTGTTTACTGACGAATTTCGCTTCTGCCTGCAACATCACAAAAGTCGGATTCCAGTTTGGAGACACCGTAGTGAGAGGCTGCGGAACGGTAGTGTTATACCCCGCCACACTGGTCCTGCACCTGGTATCATGGTTTGGGGTGGTATTGAATTTCACTGCTGCACCCCTCTAGTACGTATTGCCGGTCCACTGAACAGCCAGCGCTACATCTCTGAAGTGTTGGTGCCCATGGTCCTCCCATACATTCAACACTTTTCATCAGCCATATTTCAACAGGATAATTCACAAACACACGTGGCACGCAATGTTCAAGAGTTCTTCTTTACCCATCAGATTGAATTGCTTACATGACCTGCTTGTTCTTCCGATCTATCGCCAATCGAAAACGTGTGGTCGATGCTTGCACAACATCTTATCCGGGATACACTTGATCAATTTTGGCAACATGTGGAAGCCGCATGGACTGCTGTACCCCAAGGATACATCCAAAGCCTCTTTGATTGTATGACGAGGCGTTTGGCAGCGGTTATTGCCAACAATGGTGGCTACACTAACTACTGATTTTGTCATCATCCACACGTTACAAGAGGCTGTAATTTTAATCATTTATCTTTGTACAACATTTTATTCGCGAAATAAATTTTGCTGTGATATCTCTGGTACTTCGTGGTGTTCCATTTTGTGTGGCCAGTAGTGTAGATAACAATATTGAGATTCTAACTTATTTTAAGGGGGTCCGGCACTTTCTATAGGAGCCTATGTTAAAATTGCGTAAGTTTATATACCTTTTTCTCAGAAACTACTTGCTCCTCATTGACGAAATTTTTACAGTAGGTTATATGTACTATAAATAAAACTTTAGTGGAGGATTTTGCCTTTTTACTAAAAATTGATATAATTATGAATTTTCTTAAAAAAGTCCAATCCCCCCCCCCTAAAATTTAGTTTAAAAAGGCGTTATCTAAAAAAGTTTGCTAGGTATTACTTATCCCCCCTCCATGTAAATGTGTAAACATGTTGAAAATATACTTACTGAAAATTTGAGGACCCTACATTAATTAGTTTCTGAGAAAAGGGTACAAAAAAGGAAAAATATTGCATTTGAGAAAACAAGCTTTAAAGTAAAAATTTGTAATTTTTGACGATTTACTTTTTTTAATACTTTCCAGAAAAATATGAAACATTTTCTTTGCCCTCTGCTTCTACAAAAGACTCTTCTAATTTTCTTTTTTCATTATTTTTAGCAATCTAGCCTTTTTTTTTTTTTTGTATCTCAAGATGCTTTCGTTGGGCTACACGAATCCTACGGGCATCTAATTTTTTAAAGCATGACACACAATTAAAACCTGGTTCAGTACCACAATGTTTTAAAATGATTAATTTGGCTACATGGCCCATATTGAATTATTCAATTCCAATTTTTACCCCTAATTTTAGAGTTTTTAACTCCACAAACGTAGATTTTGGAATGACTGACCATATGGTATTATTAACTGACACATTGGGGTTTTGATTCTTCCCATGTAGACATTTTTTTAATAACCTAGGGTCAGCTAAATCTCTAAAAATTGGCTTAATTTCATTCATGAGGGAAGATGGCACATGGGTATGTTTTTTATGGTCATAATGCTTTTCGTTAAATTCAGCTTTTGCTTTCTGAAACTTGCACCATGAATTTGTACCCGAGGGACACAATCCATGTTGAGGGCTCTCATTTGTAGACAAAAGATGGAAATAAACAGCCCAAATAGCAGTTTTAATGTTGTGTAAATCATTCAAATTGTTTCTAATGGTCGTACCATAATACCTCTGAATTTTGGAAATTAAATGTCGTCCACTTAAGCTTCTTCCATCACTTAATTTTTTCCCTCTGTTTTTTCTTTGAGATTCAAAAGACCCATACGCTTTTGAATATGTCCAACGCACTCTAATTTTTCCACTTGAGTGTCATAAGGATTCAGGGCAAGTATTGATGAAAAACCTCTTGAATCTCCATCGCCCTATATTTTGTGTAACGAATGCCATAATGAGCTTCAGATCTTTCAAATATCGCCGTTACACCTTTCACTTCCATGTCTCCACTTGTTCCACTATAGTTGGCAATACATGATGGTTCATGAACAGAATTAAATGCAGTTTTGCACCGACAATGTTTCGAAAACACTTCAAAGTCAATAACTTTTCCAGTATCAACACTCGTAGCTGTAACAATACCATTGAGGGACTGATATCCTCTTTTCTGCCATGAACCATCTAAGGCAACAGCAATGTCACGGCTACCTTCTATTTGTGCTGCCTCCTCAACAGAATTTCTCATTGATTTTTCACAGGTAAATTTAGAAGAGTCGAACAACAATTCTGTATAAGTACGGAATTTTTCAGGTGGAGATGGCAAGTTCATAAGTCCACAGAATGTTTCTGCAGTTGAACGACCTCTTCCAATAGATCCGAAATCAAATACCAATCTGATATTTGAGTGGAAAAGTTTATTTTTATTTTTCAATTTAGTTGACGTATGGAAACTATGTTTTTTGTGCAAAAACTACAACAAAGTTCCATATAATACACAATTACACAGTTCCAACTCTTTTAGAAGCCTTCAATGAGATGGAATGGCCACAGTTTTTACAAACAGCAAAGTTCAATAAAGCTTTATTCAATAAATTTAATTCTATTAAAACATTTTTTTCATTACTTCCTTCCATATCTTCATGTAAACTGTTGTTTGAAATAAGTTTTCGTGTTGAAGCACTTTGAATAACAGTTTATGTGCTGATGAGATAGCTGGAACATTTTGAGCAATCATTTTTAAACGCCCACATTTTTGAGTTTTTTAAATATTTTTTTTAGATCTCCCCTAAATTTTGTCGTTAATAAAATACTGATAAATAATTTAATGTAAAACGTGGATTAAACAGAAAAAAATCTGGATAAATAAATTAGAATTCACAATTAACAAGTTCAAGCAAAAATAATCCCATTTTACAACAAACCAAACGAAAAAAAATAAATGTGCCGAGTTGTCTTTTCCTTTCTTTAAAGTAAAATCGTTTTATTTATGTGTAAAAAAAATATTATACTAATTGGGAACAAAACAAATCGCGCTCTTATCGAAAAATTAAGCATGATGAAAGGCAGGTGCTCCTCAAGGTGCACCTGTCACGCGTCAAAGAAAGTGGCTTTCTTATAAAAAATAAATAAAAATACTTCTAATTATTGTATTTCCATATATCATATATCATTTTAAGCAGAAATGTTTGATCTTTTTAAAAGTATAAAAAAGTCAAAATCGATCATTTTTCAAAAATTTATGTGCCAGACCCCCTTGAAACTTCATTATGAATAAAGCTTAGTTTTAGAAAATAATCTACATTTTTATGCATATATATTCTAACAATATATATTTAATTCTTGAAATCGTTTGATTGAATCCTGTGATAAAATATACAGCTATATTTGCTCAAAAAAATTGATATTTAAAACTTTTAGCATGAGAGACTTTGGTAATAAATTCTAAAAACCTCTTAACATTTTATTCGCGAAATAAATTTTGCTGTGATATCTCTGGTACTTCGTGGTGTTCCATTTTGTGTGGCCAGTAGTGTAGATAACAATATTGAGAGATTCTAACTTATTTTAAGGGGGTCCGGCGCGTCCATAGGAGCCCATTTTATATTACGTAAGTTTAGGTACCTTTTTCTCAGAAACTACTTACTTCTAATGCATAAAAGTTTTACAGCAGGTTATGTGAACTATCAATGAATGGTGTTATCAACGAAGGTTTTTATTTTTATTTTTTAGAATTATAATAATTATGAATTTTTCACAAAAAATGTCCAATTTTTTCCTTTAAAATTTTATTTAAAAAAGCCTTATCTAAAATTGCTTGCTAGATATTTCTAATTCCCTCCATTAAATGGAGTAAACATGTTAAAAGTACACTCACTGAAAATTTAAGGATTATAAAATAAGTGGCTGTTGAGAAAAAGGTATAAATTTAAAAAAAATTACATTTTGAGAAAACAGGCTTTGAAGTAAAAATTCGTAATTTTTGAGCATTAACTTTTTTTAGTACTTTTCGGGCCGTGGGTAGTCTAGTGGTTAGAGCATCGGACGCTAGACCAGAAAGCCAAATACCCACCGAGTACACACGGAGCACGTGATCGTTAAATCAGTGGGTCCGAAAGTCTTGTGGGCAGTCGTAGCAGCAACCACGGGTGCAGGGGGATGGAGAATATTTCCCTTCCCTCCAGTTCCTAGCCTTAATTGTGGAGGTGGAGATAGGTGGTGTTGCCATCTATCGTGTATGAACCGAGCCAAATCGTACTGTCCCCTACTCGGTGTTCAAAGCTAAAAAAAGCTAACGACAGGCGTACACCTAGCCCCTTGCCACCATGAATTTAGTGGGCCTCGATCTGACACCGTCAGACAGGTGGCATTAGAAACAACAACAACAGTACTTTTCAGAAGCATATGAAGCATTTTCTTTACCCTCTGCTCCTACAAAAGGCTCTTCTAATTTTCTTTTTTACATTATTTTTAACAATCTAGGCTTTTTTGGGGGGCTCTCAAGATGCTTTCGCTCGGTGGTATGAATCCTATGTGCATCTAATTTTTCGAAGCATGACATACAGTTATAACTTGGTTCAATATCACAATGTTTAACGATCATTAATTTTGCTACTTCTCATATTGAATTGCGCAACAGCCATATTTACCCCAATTTTAGCGATTTTAATTCCAGAAATGTAGATTTTGAAATCAATGACCATATGGTGTTGTTAACTGATTAATTTGAACATAAGACGTGTACCCATACACTTTGGGGAATTCCCAATACACTCTAATTTTTCCACTTGACCATCCTATGATTTGCGCCCATCAGAAACTTTGTAAAGAACTAACATTCCTTCTTCCCTCTAACCCGGCTAGATGAGTGGGAGGAACTAATTGATCAGACGACATGAATCACTAAAATTGTTTATTTGTTACAATATTCAACACAGACACAATAATAATCCAATCAAGAAAAATTTGATCAACACTTAGAAGACTGATGTGATACCAGATAGAGTGGGGATAATATTTACGGACATTCAATTATATTCCTACGATAACTTATACAAGCTCCTTTTTACCTCGGACGCGCACTAACAATTTAACTCTCTAACTTCTATTTAAATAATGAGCACAGTACCTGAACTCTTGTAATTCATTATCCTTTAGATGAGGCCTTAACAATAACATAGAAATAACATAGAATTATACAACCTAGCAAGTCTTGTTATATCCATTCTGCATAGGCTCCGTCACCTGTCACCGCTTCCAGAATTTCTGTTCTTGTCCTTCTCCATCTACTCCGGTCTCCTGAGTCTTCTTTGCTCCATGTCGGCTTCTTGAAGCTGGAATGCTCTTCTAGGATAAGGCTGTTCTGTTTGGGGATTCTGTTCCTTGTGCCTGTCCACTTGACGTTGGCTCCGAAGATTGTATGGTCAGTGTATCTCCTGCTGGACTTGAAGGGAACAGTTGGACCTTGAATATCCAGTTTAATCTCGACGTGATGAACCGGGAACAGCTCTGTTGGCATCAGGTTGTTACTCACTGGTTTCTCTCCTAAACCTCTTCTTTGGAGACGGTCGGGATAGAGTGGACGATGCCACTTTTCTTTTGATCCTAGATCTGGGTGCTTGTGGCTTTCTTTTACTCGGCTGCACCGCTATCCAGAACACCGGTCTTTCTCTTTTATCTCTCTGCTCTACCACATGTCTTCTTTTACTAAAATAATCTGCAATATTAATTGAAGAAATAGTTGATTCTGGCCGCCTATACTTCTCTCGTCTCACCTCCCTTCTATTGTGCCTGTCCCTGGTTACATGTATACTACCCTCTAATTCTGTTGGTACTGATCCTCTATGACTATTCTCAGCCCTCTGAGACTGTGCTGCCCTAGGCCGACTAACTTCCGAACCTTCTGATTGTGTTGCCCTAGGCCGACTAATTTCGGAAACATCCGACTCACCAATACTCCCCTCATTTTCCCTTAGATGATAAATCCGCACCTGGTCTACATTTACCATTATTTCTTTACTAAATTTCAAAATAACTACATTATTAGTATCAACCCTTAGAACTTCATAGGGGCCTTCAAACGTTGGCATAAATTTACCAACAGTTTTCTTACTAGCCGAGCTCAAGGGGTATGTTTGAACCAATACAAGATCATTCACTTTTACATCGACCTCACGTCTCCTCTTATTGTAATATTTCGCCCATTTTTCTTGCTGTTTTCCAGTATTCCTCTCGCCTCCTCAAATAATTTTTCCATATTACCGCACACCAAGTCTGATCTGTCAGTTACCATCACTAATTTCTGAAATGGGGTAGTTAATTTTTGACCTAAAAATAATTCTGCCGGTGTTTTACCCGTTGTTTCATGAATAGACGTTCGTAAGGCATAACCGAATTCCTTTAGAAATTGGTCCTAGTTTGAGCGATTCTCTTCTACAAAACTAGAAATCATTTGCAGAAGAGTACGGCTTACTCTCTCAGTCTGATTAAATTGAGGTCTATATACCCCCGTTTGACCATGCTTTATGTTCAACCTGTGACATACATGCTGAAAAACTTCGGATATCATTTAGGGACCGTTATCACTAATTAATTTTATAGGAGCTCCATAACGCGAGATATAATTTTCAAAAAATGCTTCTGCAATTGCCTTTGCCGGGACTTTTCTTAAGGGTACAATTTTGACCAATTTAGAAAAAAATTATCCATTACCACTAAAATAAACTTATAACGTTCCGGACTAGTAGCTGGGTATGGGCCTTATAAATCTAAAGATACAATTTCATTTGGATAATTTGTTACTATCGGAATTAAGCGACCAGCTGGTAGCGCGTTCTTATAATTTATGCGTTGGCAGAGGTCACAGGTGGATACATATTTAAATATAAACTTCCTCGTAAAGGGAAAGTAACACGCGTCTCTTAATCTTAAACAAGTCCTTTTTTAACCTAAGTGACCCACCATTGGCGTGTCATGAAACTCGCGCATGACGTCATTACGCAGAGTTCGAGGAATATACGCCTTTAGTTTGCCAAGCGTGGTAGTATATTTTGCATAATATAACAACAATTCGATTAATTTGAAATCGTGGGACCAATTTCCGCAGACTGACGCGTTAAATGAGCTATTGTCTGGATTTTCTAAAAATTTATAAATATGTCCCAGTTTCGGATCATTCCTTTGTTCTTCCCTTAATTGTTCCTTGGGCGATAAAACTAATGACCTAATAACCACACAAAACACCTTTTCGTGCATAACACTACATACTGGATTCCTGGACAACATATCTGCAACTACATTTTATGTACCTGGGCGATGTTCCCATTCTACGTTAAATTCCGCTAACTTAAGCACCCACCGTATCATTCTCTACTAGACAAATTTTTACTATTCGTGAGTTTCGTGAGTGCGGTGTGGTCTGTTATTACTTTCACCGATAAAGACCCGAAATAAGTGCGATATTTAATTAATGCCCATATGGCAGCTAAACACTCACGCTCAGTAACACTATAATTCCTTTCAGCTGTACTAAACGTTCGAGAGGCGAATACAATGGGTTTATTACTTTGCTCCAAAACTGCCTTGCACCAACTGAAGTGGCATCCGTATAAAGTTTAAAAGTTTTATTAAAATCTGTTAACTGCAAACCTAGAGCTTCTGTCACTGCTTTTTTAATCCGATTAAAGGTTTCCTGCGCTAATTCCGACTAAAAAAATTTAGAATTTTTCCTCCTTAACCGATATAAAGGTTCAAACAGATGAGTATAGTCCTTAGAAACCTATTGATACCAGCCCATCATTCTTAAATATTTCGCTATGTCCCTCGCATTTTTCGGGGGTTTCATGTCAAGAATAGCTTTTACTTTTTTCTTATCCTTTCGAACCCCGTCTTTACTTATAACTAGACCCAAATAACGTAGCTGATACCCGTTAAAATGACATTTCTCACAGTTTAAAGTTAAACCAGCCTCTTGCAACAATCTTATGACCTCCATTAAATGCTTATTATGGTGCTCAAATGATGGAGACGAGATTATTGCGTCATCCATATACACATGGACAAAATGCCCGAGAGCTGGTTTCAAAATCATTTCTGTAGCTCTTTGAAAATTTGGGGCCGCTCCCGAGAGACCAAATGGCATGCGAGTGTATACAAATGTACCATTCTTAGTTAAAAAAGCTGTCGTACTAATATCTTTGGAATTTACCGCCATTTGAAAATACCTGGAACGAAAATCAACGGACGACATAATTTCGGTGTGTGGAATATTTGCTATAAAGTCATTAATAAGCGGCAGCGGATATCGTGGATATTTTGTTACGGCATTCAATTTTCTGCAATCAATCACGAATCTGTAAGCTTCTGGGTAATCCAGAAGCAAACCATTATTTTTCCTACATAAAACAACTGGAGATGCATAGGGAGATTGTACAGGTACCTCCTTCTAACATCTTATTGATATGATAATCTATAATTCCCTGCTTGATTCTGTCATAGCGGTAAGGCCGCGAAAAGACAGGCGGGTTATCTCGAGTATCAATTTCGTGATATAATACATGCGTCAGCCCTGGTTTTTTGGAAAACAAACCCCGGAAATCATTAAATAAAACATTTAACTCCGTCTTTTACCCAGCTTCGTATTTGATAAATCTATCTATACCGATTCTGCTCGATTGGTACCCTTGAATTTGCGAGTCCGGAATAATTAACGATTTCGTTGAAAAATCGAACCCAATTTTGGATTGCGATATAAAATCAATGCCTAAGATGCATGGGTACTGCATCTCAGCAATCACATGGAAATTCCACAGTTTCGAAAATTCTCGGATCTCTATTCTTAATTCGACAATGCCTAAATTTGTGCGTTTTGCACCTTGAGCAGTTATGACCTCGGCTCGCGATTTTTTAATGGGCCGAAAAGCAAAATATGCGCGATATGTTTCCTCCGAAATAAAAAACTTGTCAGCTCCCATATCCCAAAGAGCTTTTAAAAATATGTCGTGCAAAAGAATCGACACAGACGGAAGGTCAACGGGTGATAATCGTAACGAATATATTTTAATCTTATTAGGAGGATTTGACTCATTTAGCGATCTCTTACCCCCGCAACACGATCGCTTAAAAGTTTAAATTTGCATCTCTTTGCCTTCCCCTGGTCCTATGAATAATTGGACCCTGATTTACAACCATACTACGATGTCTATGCCTGTCGGGTCTATGATCCTGTTGATAATTTCGGTTCCCCCTCTCAAACCCCCGATTTCGATACCCCCCCCCCCGAGAAAAATTGTTTGCCTCTCTGCTCATTATTCTCCGCTCAGATTGTCTATATCCGACCCCTGCATCTCCCCGATTTCCATCTCCACGCCTTTCTAAAGCCTGCCTTCTCACATCCCGATCTCGTCTGTCAAAACTATTGCTCGAACCCTGGGTTTCTCTATTTCTATGCCGTTCCTCGTATTTATCAACCAACTCTAGCAACTGAACTTAAGTATTGGGATTTCGAACTTCTAAATAATCCATAGCCTGTGGTTTGATTCACATAATACTATGTTGGATGATTTTGGAATCATCATAACCTAAATCCAATGTTTTACGGATCTTCAAAACAATTGATATGCAAAATTCGACGGAGCCTGACCTCTACCCTGCTTCGCTGAAAAAAATTGAGTCTCTAATTCCGATCTTTTTTTAACTACTGGAAAACTACCCGTCAATTTCCTTTTTAGAGTCCCGAAATCAGTCATCTCGCCACTTACAAACGCATACCCGATAACATCGAACCAATCTAACGCTCGTCTTATTAAATGACCTTTTAAGTAGACACATGCCAAAGTCACCGGTATCTTATAATACGCTATGTTATCATCAATATTCGCAAGAAACTCCGAAGCATTCTCCTTGCCTGAAAAGTATAGTTCGGGTAGGACGCTAAAAGGAGCCCCGCCTCCTACCTCGGGCGCCACTGTAATGGGGACTATTCCTACTTCCCTCTAATCCCCTTGTCTACTCTCGGATTCGGCTAGAAGTGCGGGAGCAACTAATTGATCCAGACGACATGATTCACTAAAATCGTTTATTTGTCACAATAATTAACACAGACACAATAATAATCCAATTAAGATAGTTTTGATCAAAATTTAGAGTTCGAAGGTGAGACCAGTTAGCATGGGGATAATATTTACAGACTTCTACGATAACCTATACAATCTCGTTTCTAATTCGGACGCTCTAACAATTAACTTCCATTTAAATAAGAAGCACAGTACCTCAACTCTTGTACTTCCAAAATCCTATAGCTGAGTCCTTGTACACTAACGGTCGACTGGGGGATCACCATGCATCCGAGCGATCTTCACTTTGGTAATCTTCAAATCTTACTTAAACAATCTTAAATTCTTACTTCACTAACTCTGAAAACTCGCGAATACAGAATTTTTATAATAAACTTAATTTGCATAATCACGTTTTCTTACCTTCGGCGAAAGTTGGTTGAATTAATTATTTCCCCTAAAGAATCCCCAAGGTGTTAGTAGAACCGCGTATAGATCTGTCACAAACACTTATATGTTTTAGTAATATTAACCATATAAGATATTTTAGTAAAGCAAAAAATGTTCTCAAAAATCATTTCAGATACGCCTTTTGTTAAGCATCGGTTCACAGTGCACCGCCAGTGCCACTGATAAGCAAGAAAACCTATTCTGTTGGGGTATCGCCTTCTCTGTCACGAATTTTGCAATCGAATGAAGGATGTGTGTAAATATTAGACATTAATGGACACTGTGCACTAACACATTCTATTTTTCTTGAACCGTGCTATACTGTCAGGAAACCATGACTTATTTCGATTTTTCAATAGTTTGCAAAAAACCTTGAAAGGAAAAATTCATAATAAAATAAACGTCTTCATTTTGATTTCAATTCCGCCTCCTGCGTGTAATGACGTATCAAAACAAGGAATGAGGGATTCCCGATTTACGAAAAAAGAAAATTAAATTCATGTGATATGTGAATGTTTTTTGATCATTTTGTATTGTTTTGTAAACAAAACAGCTAACATTCTACTCTTATTTAAAACATATTTTTATTTAACTCTTATATTATTTTTTTATTATAATTTTGAAATATAATGGAAAAACTGAAATTAAGCTTTTGACTTATTATTTTTAAAGACAACTTTCGTATTACATGTTCTGCATGATATATAAATGATTAACATAACTGATAATCTTTTGTCATATTTCTTTAGTATTTTTGGGGCTTTTTTTAGGTTGTTTTTTGTAAAATCAGATAGAAATTCGACGATATATGCTACTTCCCCTAATTTCGTGAAGCGCTGCATTCAGCAGGCAGCTTCACATCTATACTCTGATCCAAGGACCATTACTGATTGCTGCCTCTCATGTTGTAGCAGAAAAACTCATATTGGTTTAATTGAGCGCATACAAAACATAATCTTAAGTCAGATTTACGAGAAATTCTTTCAGAACAGTTGAATTTTTCAATAGAAATTCTCCTTTTACCCACAGAGATTTTTAATTTCAACTTTTGTTCCACTTTCTAGTCATCCGTTTTCGTGCTGCTGTAAAATAATTCACAAAATTTCTTATTTATTCGTCTCTTACTGTTTTTATTCAAGGAACACATTCTGGTGCATTTCAAGTCATATCTTGCCCTGCGAATTCATATGGCATGCATGCAATCACATTCTCACTCTACAAGGACATTGTAAAGTCAACGACATCCCTGGATTTTCATGGTGAAAGGTAGTCCTATTTCATACCAAACAGGTGGTCAGAATGTAAAGACTTTCCAGTTTATATGCTAATACTAATAAACTTGACTTTTATTTCATATTTATATCCTCCTGCTGAAACGACACTATAAAGTTTATTTACCTAGAAACGTATCGTTTTTTGATGGGTAGTTTTCAATTTCATTGCTTTATATCAATTTTGTAAAATGTATTTCAAAAAATATAAATGTCTGCTGGAATAAACATTTACAATTAATAACCATAAAGATGATTATGGTACCTTTCTGTGCAATAAGCAATTTCAGTCCATCCCCTTGGATAGTCGATTATCGCAAAAGATTCATTTTAGAAACAGCTGTATGTCAGACAGTTAAAGGTAAGGTTTCACAAATCTCTTCCTTAAAGGAGTTATTTTCCTATTATATAAATATTTGTTGAAGGTTATCTTTAAATCTAAAAATAGTTTCTAAACTGAAGCTAATTTTACAACTTTTGTGAGATTGATCAGAAATTGAATATCTCTTGAAATGCTCGCAATATCCTTATTGTACGTAAAATTCTAAATTAAAAATACAATAAGCTGAAATTTTAAGGGAACTATGAAAATGCCATTTTACTGGACACGGTAGAAATAAACTCAGGTTTAAGGGAACGCGAAAAAAATACTGCTATGATGTGATAATAAAATTTTTAAAAAATGTAATGCAGGTGGAAAATTGAATGCATTTAATAAGTAATGTTTAAACTTAAAAATTGGATAAATGGCACGCTTTAGAAGATTCAACATGCAATTTCCTGGATCCTTTTCTACCACGGAATTTCCTCTTACTCGAAACCGAGCATGAACAGTAAGTATCAATAATTTAAAAATGCACTGAGGAATAGCAGTTATTCGCACAAAAAAAAAAGACTCACCGAATCCATCAAAACTGAAGAGAGGACCTCAGGTAGAATCTAATAAATACTGTTAATAATAGTTGTTTCCCAATGGCCTATTTTTCTATTCTAAATAAATTAAAAACCAGTGTCCTAGCAAAAAAAGTAAATTACTTTTTGGACACCATTACCAAGGGAGGAGAGAAAGAGCGCTCAGAATTCTTTATATCTTTTATGCGGGAATATTCCCCTGGGTTTAAGGGTACAAGAATAATAAATATGTTTTATTCAATGTCCAGTTATGACTGTGTGCTTTTGTCTTGAATATAGAAGAATGTACCCAAGAAACTACAATTTTCAATTCATCTGTAAAAATTTTATCAATGTATACTAAAACAGAGATCATATCTTTCAGCCTATCAGCAGCGAATACAGAAAAGTACAACAATGATTCTACTTCCAATCCTTATATTGTCACTTTCAGCTGTCAGCAGCGTTATCGCCTTTAAAGGATATGATGATGATTTCCTGAATTTTAATTTGAAAGCAGACACTTGTATCGGGCAATGTAAGCTGTTTTCTTTTTTTCCCCTCAAAAAGTGGCAAATGAGATTTAAAAAAAAACACTTGTTTGCAATGGTAACTCAACGGGAAGCAGAGTAACTTAAAAATATGTTACATGCTGCCTCGATGTTTTATGATTTATTAAGGGGTCTCAGGAGTGTTAAAAATGTTTCGAGAGCACAAAATATGAACAATTTTCGACTAGAAATAATTCTTTGAGGTTAAAATGAAATAATTTGATTCTTTCACACATTTTTTATAAAGGAATAAAGTTTCAAAAAAGTATAAAATGTCTAAAATATAATCATAATTTTAAAAATAATAAGCACATAAATATAAGAAAATTTTTTGTAAGAAACAAATAGTAAGTTTTACGACGTGCATGATATTTTCTGAAATAATAATTCTAATTACTAGCAATAAGTTGATTTATAAAGTCAAATATATCCTTATTAGATGGTAGCGATTAGATATAAAAAGAATAAAAAATAATATTTTTTAAAAATAAAAAAAGTACATTTTTAAAATTTTTTTCAAAAAATTTAATTTTTTTGAAATTTTTCAAAAAATTACAAATATGTAATACTATAAATAGCTAGGATTTAAAGATTATGATAGAGTTTATAATTCTGTAAAGTTTTATGCATCAAAGTATGATAGTTTTTGAAACGCAATGCGCGTAAGTGAAAAAAACACAAACTGAGAAAAAAGGCTTTAAAGTTTTAAATTGAATTTGAGAAAATAAATTTTAAAACTTACATGCTAAAATGCTCCAGGATCATAGGATATGCCTTCCTGTTGCTCAAACAGCTCAATTTCTGTACTCTTTTTAATTTTTTTATCTCTCCAAGCTTCAAACGATGACGTTGAGCTCCTCTTTCTTGACGTAAAGATTCGACGATTGTCACGTTCAGCCAGGGACACACAAACATTTTTGTTAATTTTTAAGCCAAATTTCTCTAAAATAGTAATAAGTATTTGATTTCCATCATTAAAAATGCTGGTTGCTAGATTTGCAGCAATCTCTGCAATCTGAAGGCTAGAATCAATCGTCTTCGAACAAAACTTCCAGATTAATGAATTTAAACTTTCATTAGGATTCTGTGTCTTACGTCCTAAGCATTTCTTCAGGAGTGCCAGATGAGATAAGTCGGCAAATACAGGCTTAATTACATCTCGAACAGCTTTCGCAACTGAGGGTTTGTGTTTATATAATTTTGTAAATTATTATTAATTGCGGCATTATACTTACACTATGTATTTGGATTTGTAGGACAAAATCAGTGCATCGGATCATCATCGGTGCTGCAAGAATGACCCCAAACAGCCCAAATGGCTTTCCGCATTTCCTTTACACTAGTAGAATTGCATCGAATAGCATTACCATAGTAATGCGCAAGCTTATGAGTTAAACTATCAGTTAACCTACCTTTACCGCCTATAGTTTTACCATCAGATAATTTCTTCTTACCATATACTAATTTAAGCTTCCTAAGCCTTGTACCCATTCTCTTTTGCACATGGCCTACACATTCTATTTTCTGAATAAGATGGTCATCGCCGTATGGATTGTTTTCAGAAAGGGCATTGAATGTTTTTGTGTCGCCATCTCCTATGTAGTTCGAATATTTCAGGTTGTGAAGCTTTTCTGATCGATTAAAAATCCTCAACATCCCGTCAACCTCCATCTTACCAGCAGAGCCAGAATAATTTTTTCTACGTGAAATCTTATGCGCTCTTTTCCATTTATTGTACTTGATACCAAACTTTACCCCTTTATAACTGTCGCTTCATTTGCAAAATGAGGACAACACTTCCCTATCCAAAACCTTACCTGTTTCGGCCCCATTAGAATACATACTCCAATCAACGATGAATGTCCTCTCGTCTTCCAGGTCCCATCACCACTTACCGTTAAAATGTTATCAGGTAACGAAGAATTTTCTTCAACAGCTGCCCTGTTCATGCTTTCTTCGGCGACTTCCTTCATAACAAGTGAAAGTTTATTATTAATAACATCATATGATTTTTGTTCAACAGGATTAGGAAGACTCATTACAGAACAAAAGGTTTTTAATGACTCTAAACCTTGACCTATGCATCTCATTGCTAAAATAGATCTTCTGTTAATTTCTGGAGCATTATTTTTATTCCCAATGTTTTCACAGCTTGAAAAAGTACAAATACTCCCACAGTTTTTACAATGTATTTCAAAATTCGAACATAAACCACGAGTGGATTTTTCATTAATTGTTAATGGTTTATGACATTTTAAACAGCATGATACTGACAAAATAGAGCTAAAGGTTGAAATAAAATCAAAAACACGATATTCTTTGAAGTTTTCACTTACCTTAACAAGATTTGACTTTAATGAAGTCTGAATTCCTGAAAGTTTTTTACTAGAAGCATTTTTCATTTCGGCACACTTACTTGTACTTTTCAATTCTGCACACTTCCTCGTATCTTTCATATCTGTAACATGTGAGTCACTTACCTTTAAATATTTATTTCCTCTAAATCTTTTGTTGGGGCGATTGCCCAACGATTTTTTCAGAATAAAACAACACATATCTTCGATTTAGATAAGCGTTTTAAAAAAACGTGTACTAAAGTAAACACAACAGAATCAAAACACGGCAGAATGAATGTGTTGAGTTGCAGGCTTCCTTCTGATCAACTCAAGCGCTTAAAATATTTCATGAGGCTTATTAAAAACAGAAAAATGAAAGGTATGCATAAATTTAAAAATAAATGGGCGTGGCATCTGTCCATTTAAAAGTTATGACTAAATTGCTGTTTGCAATTTTTTGAATAACTTTCGAAGTTTTTAGAGTATTGTCACGTGGTTAGTATCAAAATGTTCAGAAAAAAATGAAGAACAAGATATATTTTTTTCGAAAATTCGAAAAAAAATTTTTTTAACACCCCTTAGACCCCTTAACAAATCCTCGTATTTCAAAACGTTTCTAATAACTTCCTCAAATAGCGTACATCTGATTGGACAGTTGTGTTGCCATTTGTTGCTTACATTTTTTTCCAATAATTATAACAAAACATTCAACTGTGAATTTACTTTTCTAAAATCATAAACTACTGAAACGTGTACGAAAAGGAAAACAGGTAAATAGCATAAGCCTCTCGGTGTAAAATTCACGTTATTGAAATTAGCTTAAAGAAAGAATAAAAATAATGCCATCGATTGGCCCCTCAAAAAATAAATTTTTGAGATAACATTCGTCATGTCATTTATTCTAAGTCAGTTTCTGAGCGCTGAAGATGATTTTCACAACTGTTCTTTTACGTCCCCTCCACAAATGTCCGAGAAAATTTTGGAGTTTTGATTTTTCGCATGTGCTATTTCGGGAACGTAATCCGACTTCATGTATTTACTTTTTTCTCTCATTTCCTAGACGATTACTTGAAAGTATTTTTGATTCTGTGAATCAATTTTTAAGAAATATCAATCAATTTTCAAACACTTTAATACATATTTCGTAATACAGTTTTACAAATTTTTTTCAATGCATATTCTATATTGTTTATTTTACGATCAAGTGCTTTTGCTTCAGTAAAATCTTTAGTCTACATTGAGGAAGGCTAAGGAATGTTATTGACTTTCGAAAAATAAAATATATTTAAACTTCCGATAGTTTTAATATCTACATAACTTATGTGGATTCCATATAATAGTCTTTTGTGGCTGAAACACAACTTTTAGAAGTTTTGGATGTAACCAACTGCAACCAATAAAAATATTAAATATTTTAAATGCAATGCTTTGAACAACACTTATTGATGCCCCATTTCGAAACATTCTATTCGCAATGAGAATCCTGTAATAAATGGCAGACTGTAGAAGGAAAAACGCAAAATCTATTTTAGACTATATCGTTAGTCCTTGAAAAGTTTGATTAATTCTGGAATGCCAGTGCATGAAATATAGTCTGATTCAAATAATAATTTACGTTGACAAATTTTCTACTCATGTTATCAGTTTAATATAGCAGGCCTGTTTTCTTTGAAGTGTTTCTAAATTATCTTATTACTTCTTATTACTTATTCTAAATTAACTAATAATTATTTATAGTTAATTTCTTACTATTTTTCTTTTTAGCTGGAGATCAAGAACTGTGCGACAAATATATAGGTTGTGACAAAAAGGCTCCCAAACAAGTAATGTAATTATAAGCAGTCAAAATATGCTTTATAATGTATATTAAAAATTTTATGATTTTTGACTTGTTGCTCGTCTTTCTTTGCGCCTTAGCAATAATATTTAATATTAAGAAATATCACTGCCTGAGTTACTTATGACTGCTTTTAAATTCGTTTCCCAACATGATCTTAAGCAATTTTTAGATTTCTTTTTAAGCTTAATTTTATACCTATTTTGAATTACTTTTGACTGTCGATGACTCTTTAATCCTAGTCTTTGGCAAAAAAGTACTAAATTTATGTATGTTCGTTTGATCCGTATAGTGGTGAGAAGGAAAGAACTCATTGAGGAATAAATCTTTCATCTTGGGAGACGGAGATGAAATACAATCTTAATTTTGCTTTAGCTCTTGATACTCCTCTAAACCCTCCAATGAATCTCAATTTTTAAACTTGTCGTCAAATGAATCAATAATTGTCCCTGAGAACAGAAAGAAGGCACTCTTGTCATGACAAGAAAAGTTTAAAAAAGAGCAGATAAGTACAAAAAAGTAAAAATTAATTGAAACAGATTGTATGATCTGAAGTATGTGGGCGTCAAATAAGAGACACACAGCACAATAGAAAAGGCTTTGAAATAATATTCTGAAAAAAACCTGTGAGTTTCATTACTGTCAATGATAAATAGCACATCAAAGTATAATAATTCTATTCTTTTTTTATTTTAGCAAAAAAATCAGTGCTTTCTTAAGCTAACCGCATGTAATATTTCAGATAAACGATGTTTTCAAGAAGTGCGTCCGTGAGAACGTCTCTGGTGGCACTATCGGAAAGTGCAATGACAAAGAATCATTGTTCAAAACTCCAGAAGAATTTGATAATGTAAGGAATGTTATTAAATAGTCTGTATTTTCTTCTTTTTACTTTTGAATTGTTTCCCTTTGGATGATGAGCATCACTTTTTCCAAGCCGATTACAGTCATAGGAGATTGTGTTCCAATGATTCCAAAAGAATGTTGATGCATGTAAGAGAATTTTCCGAATAACATCTCATGCCTGTCCTCAACAAGATAAAAAAATACTTGAACAGTGATATTTTTGAAACTTGCAAAGGAGAAATCAATGGATCTTCTAAAGGATCCGTTATAAATTCATTTGTAATGATTTTTACGCGAATTTCAGATTTACGCCCGATCTTGAGAAACACAATAAGTTTCGTAAATCAATTAGAATAAATGATTTTGTCGTAATTGAACTTTAAACCATCATTTTCCTGAACCATTATTTATTCCAACAAAGAAAAAAATAAGTTTGAAAATCATATTAGGTACATTCCTTATTCAGCTGTTGTGATAAAAAATTTACCAATGCTATTTTATTCAAAACCAGAATTCTCAATTAGCTATCTATGTAAAACACGATAAGTATCTTAGGCACTGAATTCTCATTTTATACAAAATTATATTTCCTGATATTTCAGTTTCTTACTCTGATATCAGTTTGGTACACATTATCTCACACGTCTCTCAAAAGGAATCTTGAAAAAGTTGAATAACTCTTAAATGTGATAATTAAATCAAAAAATTTAATATTGCCCATTCTTCATCATTTTTTCAATTCCTACTATTAGTTCACTCTCTCCATATTTATATATCGTGCTCAAATTTTCAATCACTTCAACTTTCTATTCATTCATTCAAGTTCAAATACATTTTTTAAACTTCTAGTAGAGGACACTAGATGTTAATACGGTTTTTTCAAATATTAATTCATTAACTAAATTAAAAATGAATAAATAGTAACAAACAAAAACAATAGCCCAACAGCATATATAGAAAGGAAAATTGTTCATTGTGTCCCTGTAGTGCAATGGATAGTTCGTTGGACTTCTAATGCAAAGGTCGGGGGTTCAAATCACACCTGGGATGGGCTAATTTCTGAGAACGTGATTTCTTTTTTACTATACTATTTTATTCGAATAACTATAATTTTAATTAATGAATAAATAGTAACAAACAAACAAAATAGTCCAACACCCCATATAGAAAAGAAAATGGAAAATTTCAAGGAAAATCGCTTTCTATTTTGTCACTTAATAGTGTGTTTCTGTCATATGTATATACATATTTATTTTAATTGAAACTATTTAATAACAAGTAACTAAAATAAAAAATTTCTTTTTTGACCTAAGTAGGAATTGACTTAAATTTTTTTAATATTACTTGTTTAAAGAATGCTTCCCAAATCTTGTGTAATTTGGACAAAGATTAAAAATGACAACAAAAAGAAATTTTTGAAACTATTTACATAAAATTTTTTTTTGTCTTCTTCAATGTACTTTAAGCAAACCAATCTTCTACTGATTCAAAACGTAATTAAATATATTGTCTAAATAATATTTCAGTGTATGTGTTAATTCTCTTAGTAATATTTACATTTCTATTTTAGTACAAGAAATGCCTCTTAGATACAATACCGATGGTGAGTTACTTCCGTAATTAAAAATTGTAAGAAATACTTGTGTATAGCTTAAATGATTATCAAATTTCTTTAGAACAGCTATTTTATTGAAATTTCTGAATAAACAGCAAATAAAAGACTGTGTGCATATAGGATTTAAGCATTTCTCGTTTTGTGTCGCTGGAAGGAAAATTTAAATACACAAAGACTCACATCTGAAAACATCTACCGTAAAATACGGAGTATAACGCGCGTCTATACTTTCAAGATGCCTTTTTATTTAATTTTCAGGTATATTCGACGTATAACACGTACACTCTTTTATACGAAGAAATCTAAAATGTGCGTGCGCAATGCTGTTATGTTTTGAAGTTCTTTATTCGGGGTATTGTCCCAGGCTTTTGAAAAAATCTAGAACTACAACCCTTTTAGTCAGCAACGTAACGGAAAATATTAAGACCTCCCTGCAAAGTCAGGTTTTAGACTCCAAGTCAGACCTTACAAACCATAACATAGACTTTGGGCCCTACTAAACCCCCCCCCCTTCCGAGTTGCAGGGGTTGAGGTGAACGTTAAAACACTGCTTTCGGTTCATATAAGGTGCGCCGTTTCTTTTAAATAAACAGTATTCCGATCTATGTAGTCTAATTTTTGTTTGGTTCAACTCTTTTTTTTTTTTTAATCTTTTTAAACCTGGCTTATAACACATACCCTTAAATTTTGACATTATTTTTTTTGTGTTAAAAGTGCTTGTTATACGCCGGTGTATGGATAAAAATAACTATTAGGATTACTAGAAATTTAAAGCATCCTTAGTAATTTAAAACACAAGCCTAAAAAGTACCACGTAGGAAAATAAGATTTTCGTTAGAATGGAGTATTAACGATAGAAAATATTTTTCCAGATTAAGAAAGAGAAGAGAAAGGGGGGGGGGATTCCTCCGCATTCTTATAATCGTTCTTCGTTTGTACTCTTTGATGAACTTAAAATACAAATTTGTCACGTTACACCATCGTATCCTTCACTAAAAGACTAAGCAAAACTGTAAATAGTCCCCAAAGTGGGAACTATTGGATCGAATGAGGAGAGCTGAGATAATATCATACCCAGTTGTGCATCATATTTATCAGGAAGGGAGAAAAAAATAACATGAATTTCCTTTTTTACTGTTGCATTATTTAAAATGAAAATATCAGGAAAAATATGTAGATTTTTAAGTTATTTTTGAATAGTTTCCATTCTTTTTCCTAATAATTATTTATATTTACTTCTGTGGCATATTTAGGATTGTAACTATTCGTCGCTTTTTCTAAATGACTTATTTTTCTTCTAATTCTCCCGAAATTATTTTCTTTTTTTAATAAGCTATATTTTTTGTAAGAGCTAATTCTGTTTGAGGCCACTCATTTTGTTCATAGAAGAGCCCAAACTTTTTATTGATTCATTTTAAGTTTACCATTCGATGAGCGTTATCAAAGGCTGCCTTCAATAAACGGATGATACATCAGTATCTCTAAAAGAAAACAAAAGGATTTTGCGAAAATAAATTTTAGAAAAGTGGGATTTTTGTAAAAATTTTTTTAACATTTATAAATTTCGTGCACTACGCAATGTATAACACGGGGGCATACAACACAGACAGAAGAAAGGATTACAACACAAACATCCATGCCTTCCCTGGGATTGAAAAATGGGATTAAACTGCTTTTTTGATGTTGAAAGGAATGTTTTCTTATGTATTCAAAATACACTTAATTCTCAAAACTCAACTTTTCTCATTAAAGATTTAGTATTTATTGGTTTGTTTCTTTCTTTTTCTTTCAGAAATCAGATTTAAGTAATAAAGAGCTAAAACAACTTTGCAACTACAAGGTAAGGTATTATTTTCCTTTTAATTAAATCCAGTCTATTGTTTAGAGAAAGATACCAGATGTGTGTGTGTGTGTGTGTGAAAACAAATAAGAGTTCTCAGATGAGAAAAAATGATTTTGTACAACAACATTTATGTCTTAAATGCTTTTGGTGGAAACAGCGAAAATTATCTCATGTTTTCAGAGCTTTTCAAAGCATGAATAAGGAATTCCTTTGAAAATTTATAACTTGAGAGAAGTAGTTCTTCTGAAGGATGACTCGGTAAAAGAAAGGACCTCTCCACAAGTTGCTTTTTCGGATTGTATACACTTAAATTTTGATTCCACTCGATCGACGGGGCCCAACTATATTTAGACACACCTCATCGAGGAGACTCTTTGCTATATTTCACAATCCTCGTTGAAAGTATCGATGTACACATTTCCTTGATAATATTTTCGGGAAAAACTAATGCATTTTCGTAGTGATTTTTCAAATGGAAAATACCGTTAGTACAATAGTAGAGAAATAAACCATGTTTTCGGGAGCAGGATTTCTTTGAAATGAATACAAAGTGTATTGCATTTTTACTTTTCGAAAACGCTTCATACAGAACGTTATGAATAATTGATTATTAATTTTCTAAAAGGAACGCTTTATTAGAAAAACAAATCAAAATTTTTCTTAATTGAGGGGAGGGGTGGAGATATGTTTAGCATTTAAAATACTTAAAAGTAAAAAAAAAAAAAAATTTTTTTTTACTTTTATTTTATTTTTAGAGAAATTAACTTTAATTTAGTTTTAAAAATTATTGCCTTTTGTTCTTTTCCAGAAATGTATAAAGAAGGTAGCTGGCCAATGCTTCGAAGATCAAGGAATGGAAAATTAAGTTTAATTTGAAAAATGACAAAATGTAACAAAAAAATTCAGACATCCAAATGATTGCTTTAGTAAAATCCAATTGAAGATTATCGGTGCGTTTTGTTTTTCATTCATCGCAATAAAAGAAAATGGAATAAAAAATTTTCTAACAATAAAATTTCCATTTTTTTTTTATATAATTCTAGATTTTATAATGCACACCGATATATTTTCCACAAAATTATCAGCATCTTCTCAGGAACATGAATTTACTGAAGAACTACTCTGTTGTGAATTATGGACCAGGTTTTCTGAGTGGGTGGAGCTTGGTTTGACACCACACTCAGATCCCACGTGGTCTATTTGGACAGAAACCATATGTAATGGATTCTGCCTAAGTCTTAATCTTGAACTTGGCTTCGGCATAACGAGATGTGCTGTTGCCTACTCGTATATTTTAAGTTAGAATCTTTTTCATGGCTTCGGCGAAACAGGTGCCATTGTTTACTAGCATTTTTATCTCGAATATTAGAATTTATTATCTCTAAGTATTTCAGTCTAATAATTGTAATAATTTGTTAAAGATTGTTAAGTTTATCGTTCAAAGTTATTATTACCAATAAATCGAGGAAGGACAAATTCTAGGACTCCAGAATTATTATTTTATAACACCACACGCACGCAGCAGTATTTATTTCACACTCAATGGCCTTATTTAGACGTCAATGTACTAAAAATACATACTCGTTACATTTTTTTATGAGATTATATGGACATATAATAGAAACAGACATTTCCAAATACCAGGCTGCGGAGATCCAATGAGATAAGTACGAAATGGATACTTAAAAATAAATGGAGGGAAGCAGAATGGATCTCGGAGTGGATTCAAAGAGGATGAATATGCTTCGAATAAATTTTTTTGGAGACAATAAAATTTCAAAATCTATTTCATTCGTCAGCTCACATAACGTCCTATACAGACTTGAAAAGCGGCCTTCTGTAGAAGATACCGACTAGAATTCCAGTATATATGTTACCGGCAAAGTATGAAATCCGGCTTTCTATAGAGTGTCTAGGCATACTATACAATGCCTAAATCTAGCCGGCAATGCATGAAATGATTCCTATTTCACACATTGCCTAGGCATTCTGTACAATGCCTAAATCTAGTCAACAATGTATGAAATGATTCCTATTTCATACATTGCCTAGGCATTCTATGGAATGCCTAATGAGAAACCGGCAAAGTATGGAATACATCTTAGATTCATTTGGAATATTGTCAATTGGCAAGAAATAAAACTTTTAACGCGTGTCTCAGGCTCAGAATCTGTTAGTTGTACATTGCTGCTTGTTCGGTAATGTCAAAATACTCAATTTTACTTAAACTTGTTCAACAAAAAATTGGTTTTTTCCTGTGCTACCTGAAAATGGAGGAGGAAGCTATAGTGTTGGAGAAGGATCCATGGTCTATAGCAGGGGTCGGCAACCTATGTCACACGTGCCACATGTGGTACGCGGTACAATTCTCAGTGGCACTTTGCACTGTTCAACAATGCTTGTTGTAACAATGCAACAATGTTTAATTGCTTCAAAAATGCTCTACTGTGTGGTTCGCTGAATCATATTGGTAGATTGGTTTGACACGTAACAGCTAAAAGGTCACCGACCCATGGTCCATAGAAGTGAAACAACTATTCATCGGCTAGTTGCCCAAAATTTGAGTTGATGCTCCAAAAAAAAAAGGGTTTTTTTTCTTAACTGAAATTACTTACTAGAAGTTAATAACTGATGTGTAAAAAGTGCTAAAAGAACAAAAAAGAAGGAACCCAGGGACTATTGGTTGCTGAATAGCTATGATGTGATGTTGGCGGAAAATAAAAGTAAACTCATTTAAACTGTTAAAGAAGGCGTCAGTACCATAAAACAGTGGTCCCCAACCCTTCGTCCGTGGATCAAAGGGTATCAGGTCACTCACAAGGAGCATTAAATTATTTCAATTATATTTACTGGGGTGTATTTTTCTCGTGTTTGTGCGACTTTCCATGAAAATCACTTTATATTTTATATAAAATAATTTTATAATTATTTTTTGGTGCAACTAAATTTTACTCTGAAGGAATGTTTAAATATAATTAAATTATAAAATCAAAACAATTTAAAATATAAATAATCAACGTTCCACCCTCAGCGATCCGCCGTAAACTTATCAAACGTTGATCAGTCCGGAAGAGAAAACTGATGCGAAGAACTGCTATACAGTTTTTCGTCACAGAATCTTTTTTTTTTTCAATGGGGCTACAGATTGGTATTTTTACCATTTTCAGACCTCGTACATTCCCCAGGGGTGGTATCCCTTTTTAGTGCGGCACCATGTAGGCAATATCAATTGCCGCCGGTAATTTTGACACCCACTTTGATGATGTGAACTTGTTCGAGGAATTTAACTTGCCAAGAGCAAAATTAAATTCAGGATTCTGGGGATGTGGTAGAATTCTGAAAGAATTTTCAACCAAATACAAAAATGTTACACATTATGATATTGAACTGTACATCCACCTATGTGAAACTTGCCAGAAAAAACAGAAAATTATTTTGAAAAAGGGTATTGTAGTACAAAACTTGGATTTTTTCTGAATGCCAATATATTGACATTTGTAATGAGTGAGAAATAGGATGTGGTATCTGTCAACTTGGAACTTCTGAATGAATTTTAATACAAGTACATGCGATATCACACTTTAACAATAATTTTTTTAATGGCAGTCTCATTATTTTGTCAGAATAACATTTGTACTTTTAGGAATGTAAGACACTGATATATAATATCCTTATCATGACCTTTTTTCATGCTTTGATTTTATCGCCTTAGATAGAATGCCGGCATTTCATACTTTGCCGGTAACATATACACTAAATGTATCTTCAACAAACGGCCGCTTTTCAGCATGACATACATTAAAATACGAAATTTTTCAATTTTCAATATTTCTCTAGCATTTTCCCGTTATATTGTAATCCTTCGTTTCTCCTGTCTTAGATTCTTTGAATCTTTAAATTATCTCATTTAACTGAACTGAACTGAATATACGTATATAATACACTTTATGCTCCTTATTCAATGTATTAAAGCGAAAAACTTTGAGAAATATATGCTTAAATGTATATCCCTCTTTATACTCTGAAGAACCGCCAGTTAGAGAGGCTGTTGCAAGTTAAATCTGTGAGGCTCGAAGTTCTCCCGTTGGCGTGGTGTGGAAGTTCGGATAGAGGGGGGGGTCAGCAGAAATGTCGTCTTCTTCACTTGGCCATGGTATAAAATTATTAGATCCTTCGACAATAGCCCCCCCCCCCGTTGTTGCCTTCGTCATCGAGGAGAGAGGTCTTGTTTTCTCCTTCCTCTTTTTAACGTTTTTCTTAAAAACATGATTCATTCCATTCAGCTTATAATATTTAATACTATACATAGGTTTTAAAAATAAGATAACCAATATCTAGTCTCGTTTCCAAATCATTCGTTAAAAAACGCTCAAGGCGTATGTCTGTGAACCGAGAGATCCAATCAAAGGTATCAACAGCTTTCACTGCGGTGGTGACTCAGAAACTGACAACTAGATGACAGCCTAGCACTAAGACTCTTCTAAATCCCAGTGGGTGGAAAAAATGGCAACGGCGTATGCATCAAGTTACGTCAATGGAATACGTTACTGTCAGTTACGTCAATGGAAACAGTTCCAAATGGCTTTCAGTACAACACAGGAGATGTACATCAATTACAATAATGACTGGGGAAAAAAATAATCTTGACGATCATCCGACTTCGGGATAAAGTAGAAGAATATGTCTAGGAATGTACGCTGTTACATTTTGACCTGCTTTCGTTTCAAAGGATGATAGTGCGAGTCCCATACAGTAGACATCGTCGACGTTTACTGAAAAGCGAGGGGTTTGTGTGTATAGACTGGGCGCGTACTAGCACGATCTCATTCGAATTCAGAACTTTGAGATGCTCTCGGTTAGTCTGTTTCAGCATACTTCTGTCTCCTAGCCATTTCTACAGAGTTGCAATTTCCTGTAAAGAAAGAATGGCATTTACTTGTCTTACCTGTAATTTCTTGGTATTATTCGTGATTTGTTATTCAGTATCGCAGTGCTTCTCAAACTTTCACTATTGGCGACCCAATTTTCAATCATTACTTTTATCGCGCGCCCCTTAGACAAAAATAATGTATTGAATGCAATAATAATGCATTTGGCGCTAAAACTGCACAATACGAACTTAATTATAAACCGAACAAATTAACAAGATAAGTATTAAATTTTGTAATTGTTATTTTTAAATTATATATATTTTAAGCCAATTACTTTTAAGTAATAGGATAATTATCATGTTATTTTTTTTTCCTTTCGCTAATTTTTAAATTGGAGCAGATTGCAAAATGATATTTAATAAAAGATATATATCCTCTAAATCCATTTCCAAATGTAGAAATGTCATTAGAAAAATAGCCTATGGTCTATGTTGCTCTCTATCATATCCAGCACATCTAGCATTCTCGCGAACGTCTGCGTGAGTTTGGGCAACTAACTTATCGGACGTCTCAGCAAAACATGTAAAAATGCTGTACCTCATCGAAGTTCAATTAGCCTTGGTCGAGTCGATACTTCTATAGCTACCGAATCTAATGTACATTTTAAAATTTGCGCTTTTGTTGAAATTCACAGTGCAAAAACATGAATAAATTTTTAAGTCATAAGCGAACACTCGACGAAAAAAAAGCTTCAACAAATGCATAGTTCCAAAATTAAATCAAGTAAGTATTCTCAAAAATATTTAAATTTTCGATTTACCACTAAAGTAAACGGAAAAGAAAAGCTCCAGTGAGTTGTTTGTTCAAAAATATATTGGTAGCAGACAATATGTAATAAACTTAACCTAAGAAACCTTTGAAAGTGCTTCATGGTGAGTCCTTTACAAGCCTCCAGAGTTCGTTGAATTAAAATTAAAATCATATGAAAAACAAAAAGCATTTTTTTTTAAAAAAAAAAAAACTTTTTGTGAAGGAAAAAGGTGTAATTGCATCTTACAAAGTATCATACAAAATAGTCAGATGTGAAAAGCCTCTCACTACTGGCGAAGAGATCTTATTTTGCCAGCAGCAATTGAGATCGTAGAAACCATGTTTGGGGTCAATTTTGCCACAGGTGCAGTCTATAGACTGCAACTCTTCGGCAAAATCAACTGTAATTTTAAGCCTCAGAGAATTAGCATTTAGAATTATTGTTAAATAATTAAAAATAATGTAAAATTCTTATGAAGAATAATTATGTTATTTTTTAAATTTTTCAAAGAGACTTCAAGATGTTTTAACCCGGGAGCAGGCACGTCCTCGATATTAACGTTAATGGTCACGCGGGGTGAATGAGTCACCTCAATCCTTTTTTTTATAATTATTTTTATTGTACACGATAAAAATCACAATTCTAGTGAATAATTTAAGTAAGAGAAAGTATATTTACCTACTTTCAATGACTTTTCAATTTTTCTTTGATAACTTGAGAAAAAATCCAATAAAACTGAACAAAAACCTTAAGATTGTAAAGAAACGTTTGCCACTCTCAAAAAAGAGGGAAATATGTGACAAATACATTTTAGTTCCTCTGAAGACTGTCATATAGGAGGATACTGTCAAGGTCATTGGTAAAAAATAAACAGTTTTCCCGGAATTAACGATTTCGTAAGCCTAGGATTACTTTGCGCCTCGCGCGAACACTACCGGGTTAAAAGTGTATTCAATACAAAAATATGGATGTTAGTTCTAAAAATGAACTGTGTAAAACGTTTTTCATTATGCTTTATATGTTTCAGCATATTCATAAAAAATAAATCTTAACGAAATAATCCTTCAATCATCTGTGCTTTTCGAAATATCATAAAACTCTTTCACATGGATTAAAGCGCAACAGAAATATATTATTTACAACTTCCCTAAATGACAGTGATGAATTTTTTTTATCTTCCTGCAATTTTTCTCTGAGTCTGGGTTTTGTTTTTTCTCTGAAAGAGTAGTATTTTAGATTTAAAAAGAAAACGTAATAAAAAAATCTCTCATAGTGGAATTACAGCAAATCAAACAAAATGTGTTTTTTATTCGGTTATAGGATCAAAGCTTGAAGTAGAGATGACGTAATATTGCCAGATGATATATATAAATTATATCAGTGTAAATGTGTATTTTTATCACATCAGAAAACATTTTGTTTAAATTCATTCCAGAAAATAAATTTTTTTGGAACTTTTATTTTCGATATGCAGTCGCTCCCCTAGGGGGGCGAGCTCCACAGTTTGAGAAACGCTGCAGTATCGTCCTATGAGTCATCTTCAGTATATATAGAGGAAACTTATATTTTTACAACGGCATGGAAAGTCCAGTTTAATAAAATTTTCCCTAGTAAAAAGAAATATATAAATAACTTCGTTTAATCTGAATACACACGTAAAGATCATAAATAAAGCAAAGAATATCTCTCATTAGATTTCCTGTGCAGTTTCGATTCGAGCGTGATATTGGATCGTTCAATCGTAGTGTAATCAGATACACAATAATCAATGAAATATCATTATTTCGACGCTTACTTAATGAAAAGATCTCGTGATTTCATATGATGTAGTGAAATTAATTGTGATTCATGATAACTCTTTTTTTTTCCCTTCAAAATAAGTTTTAGAACTGTAAATGAACTATTTATATTTTTTCAATTGTATCAAAAATGAATATTTTATTACTACAGAAACATGCAGAAAACAAGCCCAATCAAAATGCACTCAAAATAATACAGTCATTTGCATGAAAGTGTTAAAGTACGAAAATACATATTCAAAAAAGCGCCTTTGTCATCAAGAGAAAAATCACAAATGCCGTATATATATATATATTATATATATATATATATATATATATATAAGTTACCTGTTAATCTAATTACAGATGTGAAGGTTTTCATCTGTCGCAAAGGTGTCACACTGCACAACTGCGGTGACTGTTTTTTAATAATCTTTTTCAACTTGTGAAATTTCTTCAAAAAAAAATCATTTGTTTTAAAAATTAGCATGAAAGTAGTTGTATTATACAGCGATGATATTTTATTAACAGAATTAAAGAGAGAATTTTTGAATTGATGGGTCGCTTTGGAATTCACAGAAATATTCGTTTTTGAAAATAAAATATTCCAACAGACTGAACTGTAGGTACATTTTACTTTCCTCCATTCGTTACATCTCTGGTATTACATCATTAGTAACGATAATTTTGACTATCTTTATTTTATCCTAAACTTTCTGATATTTTAGTTCATCTTATATCTGTTGGGGCACAAATCTCGAATTAAGTTTCTGATTCAAAAATTCACCCTCTACACCCAGAGCTATTAAAGTGTCTATCCGACACTGGTGCAGGTTCCAAAATGCAGGTACACCCCATTTACTCGAATCCGTGAAGCAAGAGAAACCACTTATCTGTGTAGTACAAAAAAGAATTAGACCTTTTACTTTTAATCTTTATTAACAACATAAACAGAACTTCACATAATAAAACCATCAAAATGAAGTAGAATGATCACCGGGGCACATGATCTCTGATGAGGTATAAATCCCCTACCTTGTGACTGTTGTTGAATTGGCATTTTGTAAATTCCCTGGGCATCGATGAATGCTTGAATATTGATGAGATTATTTGAGTGGGAGACGACTTGCTCGTAAAAGGTAGATGATAATTTTTTGATCCTTGAGGAGTCGTAACGCTGTTTTGTAGGACTTGCAGTTTATTTATATGACAATCAGCTGCGATGGGGGATGCGTACGTAATGATTGGGAGACGGTACTGGAGGTAGATTTTCCTTTTGTTGTTTAGCGAGAGTTTTGATCTATTGCAGAGGAGTTTTTGAAGGGCTTTAAGTCGGTGTTTGAACTTGCTTTCATTGAGATGGTTACTGTAGGTGAATTGCTTGTCGAGGGTGACGCCCAGGTAATCTACTTCGTCGTTCGAAGTGATATTGTTTCTGAAGAGTTTGAGAGGTTGAAGATTATTTCTCAAGTTTCCTTTTTTAAAAATTATTGCTCGAGATTTAGTCTTGTTGATCGAAATTCTCTACAGTTTCAACCATTTTCTAAGTTTGATTATATATTTTTCGAGTGCACTACTGACTTGTTGCGGTGTGTTTGATTGATTAAGGATGGCAGCGTCGTCGGCGAAGAGGCAGATGTCAACTAGTGGAGAGGTGGGGAAGTCTTGGGTGCAAATATTGTATAAAATTGGACTAAGGATTGACCCTTGGGGCGATCCAGCTTTGATTCGACCGATTTTCGAGATGGTGGCTTGGATTTTCACTTGAAATGTTCTTTCATCGAGGTAATCTGCAATGATGTGCGTCAGGTATGGTGGAAAGTTTAGGTGGATCATTTTATGGATTAACCCGTTGTGCCATAATCGATCAAATGCCTTCTCGACGTCCAGGAACAATCCTCCGGGGGTCTTGTTGTGGTTGAAACCGTGGGATAATTTTATTTGCCATTCTAAGGAGCTGGCGGTTGGTGGATGTTTCTTTACGAAATCCGTGTTGAAAATCAGGTATAATACTATTATAGAGGGTGTGTTTTTCTATTCTTGTTAGAAAGATTTTTTCAAAGATTTTTGCTATGGTAGATATCATTGGGGGATAGTTGATAGGAAACTTCAGATCTTTTTTGGGTTTAGGTAGCATGGATGTCCTAGGAGTTAGTAGATGATTTTTATTCATCTGAAAAGAATTTAATTATTATTATTTTTTGCTTGTAAAATTTTTCATTTCAATAATAATAACTTACACTGGGGAGTAATAGAACTCGTTACAGTCATCTAAAACCCTTTGACAGGAGATTAGAGTTCGTAAAGGACTATATGCTCCTTCAAGCTATCCAACTATTTAGTAGATGATCGGAGTTAGAAAAAAAGTTCGGGTGAGAGAAGACGAGAGGTCCTCTCCCTATTGGCCGAGTAGTTCTCCTTCGATTGGAGGATGAGTTGATCGGAAAGTTTGAGATTAGAATCAGAAAATTTTTTTTATAATGTGTGGAAAAATTTCCAAAAAAGCAAAGAAGTTAGAAAAAATTAAAAGAGGATGTTACGGGGTCTGTTGAAGGAGGGATCAGGATCATAAATTTGAATTTTTCTTAATGTTATGCTGTCAATTAGAGGAATATTAGTAAAGAATTTGGTTGAAATACGTTTCATAAATTCATGAATGATTGTGAGACTAAGCGAAAGCCTGATGTCTCCGTTTCTCATAAATCATCTGGCGTTAGTGATTTGTCGAATGACGTGATTTTGGGCTCTTTCAAGTATGTTAATATTTGATTTAACAGCATGGCCCCAGACTGGACAAGCATATGTTATCACTGGTCGGAGATTAAGAGTATAGACAAGCATTTTGTTTTTAATTGATAAATTTGAGTTCCGAGAAATTAAAAGGTAGACACTACACACAGGTTTTCGGAACTTACTTTTAATCTGTGTTATGTGTTGTCTGAATGTAAGTATTCTTATCTAAAATGACTCCGAGGTATTTCGTGTGAAGAGACCAGGGAACGGAGTGGTTGTTTACGTGTACAAGTGGTGGTTTTCTGTGGTTGTTTCGGGAGAAGACGGCCTCCGTTTTTGTGACAGTCAGTGCTATCTTCCATCGGGAGAACCAATTCTCTAACATCGCGAGGTGTCTGTGGAAACTATCAAAAGAACTAACAAACAAATTCTCTGTCTCTTATATATAAATCTAAAAAACAGCCAACACCATCTGTTGGACCTATTAATAAGCAATTATAACAAAAATGAGAAATAAACATTTTACCTAAACAATAAGCAATAAAATCATATTTGGAAAAAATATAAATTATAGTCTGGAAACTCAACACTAACTGACGAATTTGCAACAACTATTAGTTATTTTGTGGTGGATGATATATGTACAAAGAAATATTTAAAAAAACTTTAACGTTCACAGGGTCAGTGTTACAGGTATGTGCAAAAAAAAACCTTTAGATGCCGGCTCTTTCTTGTTTGCTAAATGTAGCCTTACGCTTAGTCTATATTTATTTACTATTTTTACATTAGTGCAAAGTATACAAAACAATGCCTTATGTTACATTATTATCCCCTTCGGGACGAACGTCGCGCCAGCACGAAACACCACCAGGAGACGAGTGTCGCGTATCTGCGCCAGCGTATTTCTTCCTCACAGGCCTAGCGACTCACCGGTGCGCTAGGGATCTGGAACGTTTTTTTTTAAGCTCAGTTTTTTGGCAATAGATGGCATTCTATGTCCATAAGATTTGAGATACATGATCTGACCTTCTACTCGAAATGAGAGAAATATTACTCACTTACATGTGGTTTTTGTTTTATAAACATAAGGGGAAAGGAATGTTTCGAATTGAGTGCTTTACGACTGCTCTTGAGCCTTTGTAAACATGGCTTCACGAACCCGAGTACCCTAGTGATCCTTCTCTATTTTCGACCCTCTTTCTTGTCATTCAATTCATTCTTTCTTTCTCTTCCGTCTAGACCACAGATATTAAAACAACTGTTTGGCGCAGTATAGCCGAAATCGGCTCTTGCGCCAATAAACCCCAAAATCACTCACTCACTCACTCACGACTGCTCTTGAAATGAACATGTGGTTTTTGCTTATAGTAAAGATGAGAGATTTATTTTCGCTAAAGCATTTGATTTGGGTTTTCAGTCTTGTTTATTATGGATAATTAGATCTGGTAGACAAAATTTGTCTTTTTTTCTCCTTACTTTTTTTACAAGGTCCACTTTTACAAATGCTTACGATAAAATGTTTAAAAACGTACTTAAACAAAAAGAGACTGAAGTAAATAAAGTATATTAATGCGAAATATTTGAAGCATATACCGTTCGTATAATATACAGAATAATATTAAACAACGCGTTTATATTTTGGTATTTTTATGGATTTATGAAATGCCCGTTCTTCGCACGGGTTAAGTTTTAAAAACAAAAATTTATCCATTATAGAATCTTATATTTTTAGTGAGGGTTTTTACCCTGTATAAAAAGTAGTATAACCAAAAATTAAACATATTTTTTTTCAAATGAATGTTTACATTAGAAATAATTTTAAGCAAATTGCAATTTGGCCTCAAAGTAAATAATAATTAAACAAAAACAAATATTTCAATGTAAGAGAGAAAATTATCGAGCTAAAGAGTAAATAGATATGAATGAATGCAAATATAAATAAAAATTACAGAAAAATGATAGCAGTAGTGAGTTTCTGCTAAGGGAACTATTGGGGAAATAACCTGCAATAGAGAGAGAGAGAGAGGAGAGAGAGAGAGAGAGAGAGAGAGAGAGAGAGAGAGAGAGGAGAGAGAGAAATGAACTGAAAGAAAAAAATAATGATAAACTGATTCACTAAATGCTATCATAAATAAGAAATATTAGGAAGCCTTCAACTGAAAAAAAATTAAATTAGCATTGCACCCATACCTCATATAATACTATCTAACATCTCTGTAATACGTCTAATATACAGTATTAGATGTAATTAAATACTAAAAACATTTAATTAGTATGAACTAAAATCAAAATTTACCTAAATCAGGTCCCTGTTGAAATAGTTCAGAACAAACAACAGTACTGAATGAAACAAATAATAAACCATGTTGCTAAAAAATTAATTATTGAAACAATACTTCTTTGCAACATTTCTATTAAAAATTATTATTTGATTTTTATTAGATAATAATAAAAATCATTATAGTTATTTATCATTTATGTACTCATAAATGATAAATAACTATAATGATAATTGAAATATATATATCCCCTATATGGACAGTATAAAATAAAATATGCATATAATCTCCAAGAAACTATGTGAGGAACAGATAATCAGAAGCAACGTTAAAACCATGATAGCATGAGACGTAAAATCATTTCAACACTGAATTTTAAAGAAATTCAGAGGGAAATATGAGAAAATCTTTTCAAGGTGCATCTTTTTTCTGTGCAAAAATTTTTGTGATCACAAATGAAACAGTTTTCTGATTTGCAAGATTGCTAGAAGCAAAGTTGAGTCATGACGAAAAATCTGGTCAAAATGGAATTCAAAAGAAAATATTATTTCAAGGTCACCTTATCGTAGTTTCAGCAAATAACTTTTTGTAAAAAAAAAAAATTATGATTTTTTTTCTTCATGTAAAACAAAAATGAGTTTTCGGTCATAGGGACCAAAAGTCAAAAAACAGCGATACACGAAAAAAAACATGGTACATTCTGGTTTCTCATAAATAGGAAGCATTATCTTCACGATATTACCAACTTGTTAATAGCAATTAGTTTGAATTCAGTGTCATTTTCTTTCCGTTATACAAAATTTGAGCAATATTTTCTACATTGAAAATATTGAATATGCCGATGAAGGAAGAATTATATATTATTAGGAAGGATGAATATTTATCTTCAACGACAGAAATTGGCATACATTTAGGAAAGGAGTGCAAGTTTTCTTTTACTTCTTTTGATTTTTATTGTAAGAGATGGCACCACTAATCGAAACCACGTGAGTTTTAGCTGCGCGATACGATGAGATCATGTATTTATAAAGGTGGCAGAAAGAAGAAACTGGGAGTTGCACCAAAGCTTGAACGAAGGCAGGTCAGAGGAAATCGCTCTCTCCGTTGTTTTGAGAAAGAGTACGTGTTTTCGGAATTAGTATGGTGTTATCTCGAATAATTTAAAACCCCTTGTAAATAGTTAATGTTTTAGTTGTGTTATTAATAAATTAAGTTATTTTAACTCTGCGTGCTTATTTTAACATTAAAATCGAACCTTCCCCTAGACGCCGTCCCACAAATTGGGGGTTCGACCGAGAATTTTTTAAACTATTCAAAGTTTTATCTAAGAGCATTTTTTAAAAGTTTTACCTCCTCATCGATTTTTGATTTCCTGAGTGGTACATAGACCTTGCCTTGCATCGAATAGAAACCCGGCAAAGCCTTCAGCTGGATAAGAAATTTTACGAGCGATACGGAAATACTTCAGCGAAAACAGTCAACAAGAAAAAGGAGTCCATTGACTTGGACGGAATCTTGGCAAATTTCCACGTCAGCTACAGTCAAACAAAACTGGAAGCCCAGCGACTCAACGAGATACTGAACGAATTGAACGGGATTACCTTGATCATTGAGGTCAACACTGACGAGAGAACCTTTGGAACTGCATCGAATTGCGAGTTATCAACACGAAACAAGATTTCCTGTGTCATTGAGGTCAAGGTAAAGTGTCTTCAGAATTACATTGAATTGTGCTAGTATCCTTTTTTTTGGTATTGTGTGAGTAATAGGCGAAAATTATATAAATGAATGATTTTTTGTGTGTATATTTCCTGTTCTGTGAATCTGAAATTGAATTTTGAAGTACTAGGTACTATTATTGGTTTAATTGCAGACATAAATATTTGATGTTCCTTCAGTTTTGGATTAATAACTGAGTACTTTCCGTGTTTTTTCTTAATCTATTTTTGATAAATGAGAGGAACGCTTTTTTTTTTTAATAAAAAATAAAATTGATATTAACTGTAATACTGTTGTGTTTTGTAGAAGGATTTAAGTTCCGGGAATTCTTTAAAAAGTCCATTTTTGTCTTTAATTGTTTATAATTGATAATTGCATCTTATTTAAATTATCTTTTGTTTCATTTTAAGTGAGTAAACTTTTTGCGTGTCATTTTAATGGTTTTGTCTCATTTAACTTGGGTAAAAATTTAAGTTGTTCTCTGGGTCACCATTCTGAGTATAAAAATGGCATTCTTACTCGCGAAAAGGAAAGAGGATTTGGTGTCACTCGCCGAGGATTTGGATCTTACTATCGAAGCAGGTATCACAAAATTGAAGTTAAAGGAGCTGATCGTAAAAAGCCCAGATTACGTTGAAGACGATGTTAAAAAGATGCTTGATAGCATAGTGGAGGAACGTACAGAAAGGGCTGAGAGAGAAAGGGCTGAGAGAGAAAGGGCTGAGAGAGAGAGGGCTGAGAGAGAGGATATGCGAAAGGATGAGAGAGAAAGACGAGAGTACGAATTAGAGAAGTTGCGAATACAAGCGTAACAGACTGCCGGTATGCCGAATAACACCGAAAACGTTCAAGCATCGAATAAACTGTTTCACGAAACTTTTCATAAGTTTAATATGAAGGAAGATATTGGTTTGAATCTTACCTTATTTGAGCGTCATGCAGAACTAACTTCCTTACCGAAAAAAGATTGGGTTCAAAAACTTATAGGATTAATACACGTCGAAATTGCCCATCTGATCGCAAGAGAACCAACTGGTAAGTGTAACGATTACGATCATATAAAGAAGTTGCTCTTACAAAGATTTAAATTATCTCTCTCCGGAAAAATTTCGTCAGTTATTTTTGTTTCACCAAAAGTCGGATGAACGAACATGGCAAGATTTTCAACACGAATTACAGACGTATTTTGATGGATGGACTTTGGGCTTAAAAGTTAACACCTACGACCAATTACGAGAATTAATCATAGCCGATCAAATGAAGAAGAGGGCGCCGTATGATTTTCAGGAACACTTTTTGGACGAATGGTCTACTATTAACTCATCTATTGAGCTAGCGAAAAAATATGAAGATTATAAGGACGTCCGAAGAACTATAGGGCCAAAGCAGTTAAACTCATTTGCTAAGAGATCGAACAATAACGATAATTGTTCTCGAAGGCAAGAACGTTTTCACCTTGGAAATAATTGGAACGATAGAAAATGCTTTCAATCGACGAGAACTTACGATAAAAGAGTTAAACAGGTAACATGTAGCTACTGCAGGCGACCAGGTTACTATGCCGTAGATTGTACAAAGCATTACAAGGGTACGAAAATCAATAAATCTTCAAGCTCTCCGGTCCAGATCTGTTCTCGAATTCAGCAAGACAGAATTAAGACCAGGAAAATAACCATCGGAAACAAGACTTTTGAGGCTCTAATCGACACTGGAAGCTCAGTTTCGCTCATTCGTGAAGATGTAAGCAAAGGAATCATCGAGCAATCGAAGCTCTCGAAGGACATTGTAGTGTTATCTGGATTGGGAAAGTACGAAGTCAAAACAAAAGGATCGTTCCAACGAGAAATCGAATTGGATGCAGAGAAATATTCCGTAATATGGCATGTCGTGCCTGCGGTGCATTTGGAGTTCCAGGCAGTAATAGGATCAGACATTTTAGAACAAGCTTTTGTTGGCTTTGATAAAAAAGGTGTTTATTTCCGTAAACACGAAGAGAAGGTGTGGTTTGTGAATAAACAGGTTTATGAGGCAAGAACTGAAGACGAAATCGAAGTTAAACATGTTATCAATCCTGAAATAAGAAAGGAACTCTCTGAACTAATCAACAGCTATACACCTAAGAAGACCGAAACGACAAATGTATCCATGAGAATTATCCTGAAGGATGATATACCAGTTTACCAAACAGCACGCCGTTTGTCGTTTCTGGAGAATCAGACCGTCAACAAGCAGATAGACGAATGGTTGGATAAGGGAATCGTGAGACCAAGCTCTTCTGAATATGCAAGTCCAATCGTGTTAGTCAAGAAGAAAGACGGTACCAACAGACTATGCATTGACTATCGGAAACTGAACCGAAAACTAGTCAAGGATCGCTTCCCCTTGCCACTGATAGAGGACGTATTGGATAGGCTGCAAGACGCCAAAGTGTATTCCACGTTAGACTTGAAAAATGGGTTTTTTCATGTCGACGTAAACGAGGATTGCAAGCATTTACACCTCCTTTGTTGTACCAGACGGGCAGATTCGAATTTAATAAGGTACCTTTTGGTCTCAGTACAAGCCCAAGCGTATTCCAAAGATATGTGTACAGCATTTTTAGGGAACTCATGCGAAAAGGCATCGTAATAATTTATTTGGACGATTTGATCGTTCCAGCTAAAGATGAGAAAGAAGGTTTGGAAAAACTAAAGAAGGTGTTTGAGGTCGCATCCAGATATGGGTTGGAGATCAAGTTTGAAAAATGTCAGTTTTTAAAACGAAAGGTGGAATTTTTGGGTCACGTTGTCGAAAATGGAACGGTACGCCCTTCAGTTGCAAAAACGATAGCTGTCAAGAGGTTTCCTGTACCAACGACTGTCAAACAAGTCCAAAGCTTTTTAGGACTCACTGGCTATTTTCGAAAATTTATTCCGTCATACTCTAAAATAGCGAAACCTTTGAGTGATCTAATTAGAAACGACAATCGATTTGTCTTTGAACGACCTCAAATAGAAGCATTTGAAAAGCTCAAGCAATTATTGACTGAAAGTCCAGTATTAAGTATTTTCCAGCAGGGAAAAACAACCGAATTGCACACGGATGCAAGTCAACAAGGCTACGGAGCCGTCTTACTCCAAGAGGCAGAAGATGGAAAATTGCATCCAGTTCAATACATGTCTAAGAAAACTACTCCGGCAGAGGAGAAGTATAGCAGCTATGAACTTGAAGTTCTTGCTGTTGTCAACGCTTTAAAGAAATTTCGTACCTACCTTATGGGAAATCATTTCAAAGTCATAACGGATTGCTCAGCGTTTCAAAGGACTATGGACAAAAAGGATTTGGTTACTCGTATAGCGCGATGGTCATTATTGCTGGAAGAGATTTGATTATGAAATTGTGCATCGTTCCGGCCAGAGAATGCAACATGTGGATGCCCTTAGTAGATATCCAGTCACAATAATTACTAACGATACTCTAACCGCAAGATTAAAAAGGGCACAACAAGAGGATGAATACACTCAGAGTCTAAGGTCACTGATTGAAACAAACAGCAATTCAGACTTTTTCGATAAAAACGAAATACTTTACAAATATGTTGAAGGTCGTGAATTGATAGTTGTACCAAGAGATATGCAAACTGAGATAATTAAGTTAGCACATGAGAAGGGACATTTATCCGTTGCCAAGACAGAAGGAGTTGTGAAACAAGAATTTTTCATTCCCAATTTGAGCAAGCAGGTGCAAAATGTAATTGTTAACTGTGTGCCATGTATTTTGACCAACAAAAAGAGTGGAAAAAAGGATGGATTCCTCAACCCCATTCCTAAAGAGGATGTGCCATTAAGTACTTATCACGTCGATTTTATCGGACCTTTGCCTTCTACTAACAAGAAATATCAGCATATTCTCACAATAGTGGATGCTTTTACAAAATTTTACCTGGCTTTATCCCGTTAGATCTACTTCCGCAGAAGATGCTTTGGATAAATTAAAATTGCAACAAAAGACTTTTGGTAATCCCAAGAGAATAATAACAGACAGAGGTTCTGCTTTTACTTCTGGAGCTTTTGGAGATTATTGTACTAATGAAAACATTCAACATTTGCAAATCGCCACCGGAGTACCCAGAGGGAATGGCCAAGTCGAGAGAATACACCGAACTATTATTCCCGTTTTGACCAAGCTGTCAATTGAGGAGTCTACCAAGTGGTTCAAGTTCGTAGACCAACTTCAAAGAATTTTAAATAGTACATTTAATCATAGTACTAAGTGGTCTCCATTTGAATTATTAATTGGCGTCACCATGAGAAACAAGGAAGACCTTCGCCTGAGAGAGTTACTGATGGACGAAATGATGGAGGAATTTCAAGAACAGAGGAACCAATTACGACAAGATGCAAAGAAAAATATCCAGAAGATACAGGCAGAGAATAAAAGAACCTATGACAGGAAGCGCAGGAAGGCCCCTAACTACCAGATGGGTGACTTGGTGGTCATTCAGAGAACACAATTTGGGACAGGTTTGAAATTAAGGCCTAAGTTTTTGGGACCATATAGAATAGTTAAAGTAAAACCTAGAGATAGATATGATTTAGAGAAAGTGGGTGATCATGAGGGACCTAAGATAACAAATTCATCTGCTGATTTAATGAAATTTTACTCACCATGATGATGTATTTTAATAAAAAGCGTTTTCTATTCTTTTTAAAAGAACATAATGTGTATTAATGTGTTTTGCTTTCTTTGCTATTAATATTTCATTTTTTAGAGTTGTATCCTTATTTTCAAATTTGAATGTCTATATTGGAATTTTTATCTCCGATTAATAGTAATTTTGCAGAGGCCTATATTTTATTGTATGGTATGTAAAATCACTGAGGTCAGTGATTCCCAGGATGGCCGAACTTTTAGGAAAAGAGTGCAAGTTTTCTTTTACTTCTTTTGATTTTTATTGTAAGCGATGGCACCACTAATCGAAACCATGTGAGTTTTAGCTGCGCGATACGATGAGATCATGTATTTATAAAGGTGGCAGAAAGAAGAAACTGGGAGTTGCACCAAAGCTTGAACGAAGGCAGGTCAGAGGAAATCGCTCTCTCCGTTGTTTTGAGAAAGAGTAAGTGTTTTCGGAATTAGTATGGTGTTATCTCGAATAATTTAAAACCCCTTGTAAATAGTTAATGTTTTAGTTGTGTTATTAATAAATTAAGTTATTTTAACTCTGCGTACTTTTTTTAACATTAAATCGAACCTTCCCCTAGACGCCGTCCCAC